>OMNW01033999.1:0-26305 GCA_900303245.1 Selene dorsalis
GGGGCTCTGAGTAGGGCGGTGTGGCCGGTAAGCTGCTGGAGAGGACGGAACCATCATTGGGCTGTAGGAGAGACCTCCAGCAGGCAGGGGGCGCTGCTGGTGAGGCCGAGGGCTGCTAATGATGGAACCCTGATTGGAGGAGGAGGGAGAAGGAGAGGAGGAGTTTGATAAGAGAAGGATAAAAGAACAAAAAGATAAGGAAAAATAATGAAACACTTCCAATTACTTTACAATACTTAGAAATGCATTTTTAAAAAGTCACATGATTACTTTCCAAAGTATCGTCTCACATATTACTTATCTTATTCATCTGTAAATTACATGGGAGATCTTATGTAATAAACTTTCACAATAACACTTTCCAGCTGTAGCTGTAAAAAAAAACATCCAGTTTTCAATTAAAGATGAGTGACAACAATGTTAACAAGTTGACCAGGCAGATATCAGGACCCACACAGATGAAGAACACATGAAGTCCACAAAAACAAACAAATAAATCAGGTGTTTTAAACATGGTTAACTGGCTACTAAAGGCAGATTGACTGCTTCCCACAGCCAATCAAGTTTGTCTGAGAAGACATGCAGTGACATCAGTAACTGTTTTTAAGTGCATGCATACAGTGGCTGCGTTTCCAGCAGGAAAAGGGCAAAAATTTGCAGATTCAGCTAAATTTACATTATGCATCATCATTTATTTAAGCTCCACTGGAGCTAATAAAGACTGTACTGCAGAGTCATGTGACCCGGGTGTGAATGCTGATGGTTTCCTTAACCACTGTGGACAAAACCAGATGTTATTGGGTATTGTGACCTATGGAGAAGGGACTGCAGGGGTTCTGGTAGTGCAGTGGTTAATTTGCTGGAGAACCTATGTTTCATGTCGTATTGCTTTTTGTGCTTTTTGCTTTTTAAACCAACCACTGAAAATGGTTAAAAAAAAACAAAAAAACATTCAAACAAACAAAAGAAAGAAAAGCACCCTGGCATGTTTGCTTCCATATAGCCATGTTTCAGCCACCTGTCTGATGAAACATCACAGCACACTCACATACACATCTTGTCACAAACACACTCGGCTGTTAGGAGTCAGACGAACAAACATGCAGTTAGCAGGGTGTGTGACATGCTGCCATAGAGTGCTGCATGCTTTCAGCCCTGCCCCGTCCAACTTACTTCAATGGTACTGTCCAATGACCCCACACTGTTCCTACGACCTCGCTTCCCTGTTACCCAGTCAGAATGAGGCAGGGTTAAAATTTGGTTTGTCAAAAAAATAGTTTCAACACGTGCCCACCATCCTTTCAGTTTGTGTACTAGTTAGACAAACAGAATACAACATGTTCATCAGCTTCATGAGTTTTATCTGAGGTATTTCTGAACCTTGAACAGAGTCAGGTCGTGCCCTCCTGCTTCCAGTCTTTATGCTAAACGAAGCTAAGCTAAACTAAGCTAAGCTAAGGTAACCACATCCTTTCCTTCAACCCTGTGTTTAACACGTAGATATGACATGCATGTTTCCTAAAATAATAGAATAATAAAAACATCACTGACTAGTTATTTGCATTCTTACTTTAGATAGATAGATACATACATACACACAATACAATATGATGCTGTGCTACAAATTAAGTGTTTATGTAATAGTAGTAATATTTCATGGTAAAAGTTACTTTAACTTGGTCTAAGTCATGTAACTGAGCAATATTATATCTCATATTCTTTTTTTATAACAT
This sequence comes from Selene dorsalis, assembly GCA_900303245.1. Classification (NCBI taxonomy): domain Eukaryota; kingdom Metazoa; phylum Chordata; class Actinopteri; order Carangiformes; family Carangidae; genus Selene; species Selene dorsalis. Next base: position 1,734 of record OMNW01033999.1, read on the forward strand.
GATATCTCTCAGTGTTGTATTACCAATCTTGTTATCTTCTTGACATCTACAATAAAACACCTTAAATACATACCAGGTCTTAATAAACTGCAGCTGCCACACTAAAATCATTTAATGTGAACTTATATTTTCTGTAGCTGACCACTAGGTGGAGACACAGCACCACAGCACCACCCCAGAGTTCCCTCCTGGAGTATTATATTACCATTTTATCTTGTATCACTGTTTCATCTGTTGCACATGAGCACAGATGAAAATTTGCTGGTAGTCAGTGAGTCATGATAAAAAAAACTGCATCACTAACAAAAGCTGTTGTTTCACAGATACAAAACTAAGTGTAACGACTTCCTGTCTCATGTCCTGACCTGTGTCTGAGAGGTCTCTCAACGAGGAGCTGAGCGCCGTGCGTTTCAGTCCATCCACCGAAGCGTATGTGTCGTCGAGGCTCGGCCTACCCAAGGTGCCGTTCACCACCTCGCTCTTCATTGGCCCGCCACCAGTGTTGGCCCCGCCCCCCTGTGAGCCTACGCCTCCGGGTCCTCCCCCTGTCAACATGCCGGGACGCATCACACCTTTCTGCTTCTCAAGCTCGGCTGGAGGGGGCAATGGAGGGATGGACATGGTAAGATCATTACAACAAATATATAGACAGGTAAAACAGCAGCTTTGTACCTACTGCAGTCAGCAGCATACTCACACTCCACCCTGTACTTCTCCATGTCCTGCACCTCTGCAATGCTCTCCCGGAGGTCAGAGGTGAAGCGTGCTCGGTCTTGCTGGCTCGGAGCCGTGAAGACGATCAGCACCTTCCTCTCTCCTCCAGGGTTCGCTGATGTCAGCCTGATACCGTGAGGGTAGTCTGGGTGACACACAAAAACACACGCCGTGAGGCCGAGGAGGCTTACTTTCTTATCGTGGGCTAATGACATCACATGATCTCCAGAAGCTACAGATTCAACCCCTGGCTGCTGCTATTAGGACCAAGCATACAGAGCCTATAGAAAGTCATCATATCCCACCAAAACATTAACCTTTTGTCAAACCTTTCTGAAAAAAGTGCCACACTCAGTTTTGTTTAAGCTATCCAAAAAGACACCTGGATGTTTCTGTTGCCGTGTGGAAAAATTTTTATGATCAGATGAGACTAAGATTGAACTTTTTGGACTGAACTCCAAGCACCATGTTTGGAGAAGACCAAACACAGCACACCGTCACCTGTGAAGCATGGTGGTGGCAACATGATGTTGTGTGGATGTTTCTACTCAGTTGGTCAGGATTGAAGAGAAAATGGATGCTGCCCTGTACATGCAAATTCTTGAGGAAAACCTGCGTCTCTCTGCTAGACATCTGAAGATGGACAGGTCATTTACCTTCCAACACCAGAGTCCTGACTTAAATCAAAGTCCTTAAACGTCCCTGCTTAAATCCAATAGGAAATCTGTGGATGAACTTGAAGAGATAAGTCTATCGCCACTCACCCCAAAATTTAACTGAACAAGTCTGCAAAGAAGAATGGGTAAATATTCCCCAGTAGGTGTGCCATGTTAGAAGAGACATTGTCCAAAGAGACTGATGGCTGTAATTAAAGCGAAAGGTGGATCTATGAAGTATTACATCAGGGCACTGATAACTTTTCCAGCTCTGTTATTTTTTTAATTAATTTTCAGAACTCTCACTTCCATTAGTTTGATGTTGTATGGTTAAATTTGTAAGATAAACCTGCGAAAAGTTTATTTTTAATGGGTTTTGATTTCAGCCTGTATGACAAATAATCTTTCAAAGGGGCATGAGGATTTTCTACAGGCACTTTACTATACCGCACTCTACCAGGTGAGCCACTGGGGCTTGTTGTGCAAAACAAACCGTGAGTCAGCACAAAACAGATGATAAAAATATCCCATTTCTCTTTTTTCACAGCCACACCCACCTTTAGAGTCTAGAGAGACACACTAATCACATCTGTAACTTGTCACTAAAAAGGTCAGTAAAGCACAACATTTCCTCATCAATAGAAACAGTAATGATAGTTTAAAACTTACTGACTGGCAAACAAACTCTTGACCCTGTTATCTACTGGTGCAGTGACAGTAGTGTCTTGATGTTTTATTGAACTGAAACAATGTGATGTGCATCCTGAAATATGTAGGATGTTGGAGGACAGAGTCTTTTTCTGTAAATCCTTAATCTGTCTCCAGTCCTGTCCTTCCTAATGTAATTAGTCTGAACAGCTCACGACTCATAACACAGGACACAACCTCTGACGGCTGGCAGACACACATACACGCACGCACGCACGCACGCACGCACGCACGCACGCACGCACACGCACACACACACACACACACCCTACCTTCCTCCCACATGATACACACATATATACACACTAATGCCCACACACACTGATACATAAAGGTGCATCCACCCACTGACAATACACACACTGTACTTGCCCACACACACACACACACACACACACAAGCAGTGGATGTATGATTGTGCTGATGAATCATATGGGACAATCTGTCCTGGTCACAGTCATCACCACAGTCTGCCAGGCCCCATTTAGCTCCAACTGGAGAAACCAGAACCGTCAACAACAACAATGAAGCAACAAGCCGGTAAGTAACCAACAAAACAAGCAGCGCAGCAGCTTCAGCTCACTCCGACCACACTGTCAGGTCACTGCAGAGCCCACAAACAACTGAATCATGCTGATCTGTAATGTGACATAATGCAACTGAAAAGAGGAGAGATGGAACTGAAAGAGGCAACAGGATCTATCGGTATATGCTGCTCTCTGTTTTACAGTGTGTTTTACCAGGGCACACCTGTGCAGGTAGGGAATATGCCATTTAAACTTAGTCCTAACAACAGTGGTCAAGGTTTGACTCTAACCCAGGGGTGTCAAATGTATGGTCCGTGGGCCAAAACCAGCCTGCCAGAGTGTCCAAATCCAACCCTCTAACCCATGGTTCTTTGCTGTATGTAGTCCCTTCTGCCCCCCTAACCTCCCTGTCTCTCTCACAGTGGCTATAGGAAAGGCAAAAAGAAAAAGATAGTAGTTAGTAACAGTGTTGTTGGTCAGTCTGGGCACCCACTCTTTAAATAATGTAATAATGTCTTTAGGGAGTGTCTCCTGGAAGACATTCAGTGTTGCCCTCAGTGTTTGTGTGAGTAGAAGTGGCAGAAAAGTTTGTGAAAAGATGGTTGAAGAGGTCTACTTTCTGAGTGAACCAGTCCCAGACTATATTTACATGGGCAGCAGTAATCTGACTATTGACCTTATTCCGAAGCAGGCAATATTCTGATTAAGGAGTTTACATGAGTTGCTTTTGGAATATTCCATTCACGTTCCTGTTTTACATGTTACAGAGCATAGAAGGATTAATAACACATTAATGGCTGTAGGCCCTCTGATTTGCCCTCCAGAACATTGCATCCTCATCATACAGGTCATTATGGTACCATAACGTTTTGGGTGTTTCATTTTTAATTTTATGGAGGCTTCAGCTGCAGTTAGGCCTACTCATCTGTCATGCAATACATGCAGGTAGACGTCTCCAACAATGGGCCTATTCTGTACTTCTATTTGTCAGCATTATGCCACTGTGACAAACTGGGAGAGTACGAAGTAAGGACTGGTGGGAGAGAGGTGTTTTAATGCAATTTGGTATCTCTTTGATTTCTCTAGTTTGCCTTAAAACAGTTGACCCCTGCAGCGTGTGTACCTGTCCTGTCGCAAAATGCAGAAAAACTCCCACAGAACGTTAAGATTGTGATTAAGGTGTGTACATGTGTTTGATAATGCGACTAAAACAGGAATGCTCCACATGTCTTAATTTGATTAGTGGTAAATTCGACTATGACCTTAACTGGATTAAGATAATCAGAAATCACTGTTTACATGGTAGTTTCTTAATCAGAGTATTGTCTAAATCAGATTAATATTGTTGACGATGTAAAGGTACTCCCACTGTGAGGTGCAGGTGGATATTGATTACTGCTTTCAGAGGATGGTCAGACACAGTCTCCCCTGATGTGACCCTGGGATGGAGGAGGAGGACTCTGAATCCAGCTCTAGAGCTCCTGATGATGGCGTTTTAAGAAGTGTGCCATAACAGTGATGTATGACAGCCGTGTTGAGGTGCACTCACAGCTGTTAGTCTTTGAGGGGTTAAAACGAGAGCCTCCTGTCATGTCAGCCATCATCTTGTGTCTGGTTCAGATTGCATTATCCAGCCTTTTTAAAATGGAGGAGATGTGATTTTGGAGCTGAACTCTTCAGAGTGAGGCATCCTGTTAACAGGTGCTGAGGCAGATTTGAAACACCACCAACTCCAATCTGCTGCAGAGAGCTGAGAGCCAATTTATCTCTGCTGAAATAGAGAGCTTGGAAAAGAGACACACACACACACACACACACATGCACACAACTCTGCATATAATTGTGCTAACATTATTATTGAAAAATGTGTCGGTTGAATGAATCATGTTTTAAGGCCTGCAGCTAAGCAACCCTGCTCTTAGACTGACAGACGTATATTTAGGAAATCCTGTGATGTGTTTCCACTCTTTCTTTGAAACAGGCTGTCGGTGTTTTTGGTGGTGAATCAACTCCACTTCTGTAGACACTGCCTTACATATAAAGAAAAAGCTGGCAGACAGAGTGTCATTTCTGTAACTGGAGAGGAAAGTGATGAGTTTTGCCAAGTGATTATTAACAGATTGTTGAGAACATTTCCAACTGGGACAGAATCTCCAATTTTTGTCCCAGGTGCAAATTTCGAGCTGAATCCAATGTCAGTAGTTTAAGATCTCACAGCTTCTGGACTCAACATTAACCTGCTGCAACCTGGACATGTATTTTTACCCCTGCTGCAAATGATCCCATCCAAATATAAATCTGAACAATTATATATTATTTCTGGAGCCTAACTGTCTTAAGTTCAGAACTGCTCAAATAGTGTACAAAGAACAAAATCATTCACTTCCTGGTAACATTCAACACATATTCACTGACAGAGAGGGGTATAACTTAAGAGGAAAATGTCATTTAAAGACAGACTATGCCTGTACTAATTTGAGGAGCATGTGCATTTCATTTTGTGGAGTGACTTTGTGGAACGGTTTAGATGATGAAACCAAAGGAAGCAGAACTATTAACACAGTAAAAGAAAATGTTTAAATATATATATATTTTCAAGCTACAGAGAAGAGGAAGGGGGAGGTGTTGAGTGTAATATGATACAGTGCAGTCCAGTGGTCCAGATCGCAAGTGGATCTAAATATCTTCTGAAGGACTCCAAGTTACACCAAAGTTGTTCGGGTGAGTAAATGAACGTATTTTATGCTAGAAATAAGGTCCAGGTTGCAAAAAACAGAACTCCTCCTTTAATTTGGAGATTTTAAAACACTGTTATCTAAACACATCAGCATAATCCTGCAAAGCCTCATTCTAGCACATCATTTTAAAGTCCACACTATAAAAGTAGACGTTCCATACAGTATAAAAGCAGATGTCCATGTGTAGTGTGATTAGATATCAGCTCTATTAATACAGTGAAAGTATCAAAACCTGGGTCCACAGAGAAATACACACATTCAGAAACAACACAATGCACATTTATCACTATTTTAATCAAGCGAGTAATCTGCTGATTAGTTGATATGCAGGTAACTGAAATATTGATGAATTGGATGAAAGTGTGATATATGGTTTCCCTCAGATATCCATGTCTGTTGGTATCTGAAGTCTTTTTCTTCCAATGTCCCTTGTGTGAACTGAACTCTTCAGGTTTTGTCTGTAGGAAATGATTCGTTCCTGTGATGGTAAGTCTGACTCATGCAGGGATCAGCCATGTTGTGTAGAGATGGAGCTTTGTTAGTGAGAGTCGTTAGCTGAGATTAATTCTCTGTCACTGTTAAATTAGTATTTTTGATCAACTTTAGTCTTTATAATGTATTAACATCTAAACTAAGGTATATGATAGTGAATGATTAGTGATTAGTTTTACAGGAATGAATACCGTGTCCTTAATACTGAAATAGTATTTGAGTGTTATGTGTGGTAGCCTGTGGAGTTGCTGTGACAGTGGAGACCCTGTGGTCCTTCTGCAAATGTTCTGTTTGTCTCCGTCTCTGTCCACAGGTCAAGTCTGTGATCAACCTGCTGTTTGCTGCCTACACAGGAGACGTCTCTGCCCTGAGGAGGTGAGTGAGCAGCTCACACACTCACACCACTGCTGCCCACACATCAACTCAGGCCTACACCACCTTTCCTTTAGAGCACTAGTATGTGCACTAGATGATTAATGAATTCACTCTTTTGCGCGTTAGTGACCACTAGTGGCAGCAAGAGGAACCTTTGAAAGATGTTGGTTTTAATTTAATTGGGCTCAGTGGAGAGCTTTTCTGTTTCAGCATGGTTTCATTAAATCAAATGACTACACTGTCTGTACACTGTGTGTGTGTGTGTGTGTGTGTGTAGGTTTGCACTGTCATCCATGGACATGGAGCAGAGGGACTATGACTCCAGAACAGCCCTCCACGTGGCAGCAGCTGAAGGTAACATGCAACTGCTGTGTCTCACACACACACACACACACACACACACACACACACACACACACACACACACAAAACAATGTTACAGAGGTTAAGGCTCAGCCACTGAAGGGGCTGGACTATATTGCCAAAATGATATTGCACATCTTTGTCCAGTGTTGTGTTCAGACTGCATCACAGTGTGACAGCAGACGGTGTTTCAGACAACAGTGTGTATCACTGGCTTGGCAGTAGTTTGAGGAAGACTGAGTAAGGACGAAGCTGTGGCTCAGGAAGTAGAGCGACAGTGTTCGGTCCACATGTGTCTGTGTCCTTGGGAAAGATGCTGAACATTCACTCACTGGTGTGTGAATATATGAATGGTTAGACATAATGCACAATATATGTAGATAGAAGTGCTGTATGAATGTGTGTGTGTGAGTGGATGACATGAGCTGAGCGTTGCTGGAGTGGAGAAGAGTGCTGTATAATTGCGATTCCATTTACCACTGAAGGACTCAGACCAGGACAGTGGTCCACCATGACAGTGTCTCCATGCACACAGTCAGCTTCACAGAGACATAGTTTTCCCATCTGAGTGGAAGTGACAGTTCTGTGCAGAGCTCTGACATCAACCCCACCCGACACCTCCTGGATTAAATGGATCTTGCCTTGGCTGCCTCTCACTGGTCAGCCCAGCCTGACCAGCCAACACCAGAGCTGCAGCTCACTAATGCTTGTTCCTCTGAATGGGAACAAAAAAGAAGAGTAGAGGCTGTTAGAGCAGCAGATCACCACCTATTGAGGAAAAACCAAATCATGCTTTGTCAGAGATTTGTGATAAGTTTGAACCACTTTTGTGTGACAGTGTTTGAACTACGTGTTGCGTTTTTGTGCGTCTGCATGCATGTGTCTGTCTGCTGTCTGCTGATTCATGTCTCACGTCTGCTCTGCTCTGCTCTCCAGGCCACACAGAGGTGGTGCGCTTCCTGCTGGAGGCCTGTAAAGTGAACCCAGTGCCCAGAGACAGGTGAGCCTGCTGTCTCTGTCCTCTGTCTCCTCAGCCACTGTTTCTTTTACATGACGCCTTGTGTTAAGTCTCAGTGAGAGACTGTTACATGCACATCTTTAATGGAGGAACTCTATTTTGTCCTATCCCACCATCTTTCTCCTGAACATAAAATCACAGCTTTTTACTGTGTTACAATGTCAGTAGTAACCCACAGACCTTGAAACTTGCCTGGGTAATCTATGTAATATAATACATAATGTCTAATTTTAGTTCATTTGTTTTAACACCAGATGACAGTTTGATTACCAGCAGTGAGTAATCAGTGTTTTCCTGTGTGGAGCGTGTTGCTGTGGAGAAGTTCATTGTCATAGGACTAGTTTAGTTTAGTTCAGCAGTTCTCAGACTTTTTAGGCCGTGCACCTCCTTTTACTTTCCAACCTAGCTGAAGCACCCTCAATGCCTGACACATTAAAAAAACAGGCATAGTTTATTTATCTTTTTTTTTATTATTGAAACATTTTTGATTCAGGTTAACAAATGATTTTCTTGAATTTTCCCATTTCCCATCTGAAATAATGTGTGAGTTATTTAATTATTTATTGGTAAAATAAAATATAACACCATAGTGTCGCCATTACCCTTTTCATGTCACACCCCCCCTAGCAGCAGCTTGCGCACCACAGAGGGTGCACGTGCCACAGTTTGGGAATCCCTGGTTTAGTTTATTATACATGTGCAGGTTTGATGAAAGGTCACTCTTGTTTCTGGTTGCTGGATATTCTGAGGTGAGAAGAAGTCACATAAAAGATAGTAATACTGAGTAATAATGTTTTCTCTGCACAGATGGGGGAACACACCGATGGAGGAAGCCGTGCACTTCGGCCACCATGACGTGGTCACCATCCTGAAGGACTACCATGACAAATACAGCCCCCCTGCTGTGGCCGATGACAAGGAGAGCGCTGAGAAGAGCCTGGACAGCCTGCTGTAGAGCTGCTGCACACAGCCGTGTGATAGCTTTAGGTTGCAGCCATTGTCCCATTGTGCATCTCTGTTAGAACTTTGTATAGACATCAGATGTGTGATGAACCCAGTTTATTTGCTTTCCTCTGTTTGCTGTGTCTCTGCTGCTCAGGCTGTATATCACTGCTCTGCTTCATCTCACCACTGTTATAATGCAATATGTGTTGTATGTGTGTGTGTGAGTGCCTCATCAATACTGTTTAAACAAATGATGTAACAACATATAAACACCTGTAACACAGTGTTTACAGTATATTACTCCTGTACTCTGTCACAGTGTAGTAGTTTAGTTACAGTACCGTTCTGTTCATTCTCTTCCCTGGTAATACACTGACTGTGTTAGTTTTGTGAGATAGTGAGGTGTTAGGAAATGATAGTGTAAACTGTGTGATGTGTGTAAATGTGTAAAAAAAAAAACTTCCAGGCATCATGCAAACACTGCAGTTATGTGCCTGTTGGATTCTCACAGTTGCAGCTGCTCTCATGTCGTCCTCCCGTCTGACACGAGGTCGTCAACAGGTTTTTATGAAGCTTCACGTCTCCTCTGACGTCACACACAGACTGTTCTCTGAATGTATTTCTCAGTGGCAACACTTGCAGTAGTAGCAGTGGGTATTTATTTCAAAGAAAGGCTTTCTAACTTGTAAAATTCAATGAAGATGTAAGAGCGTGTTTCTGTTTTGTTTGTGATGAAAGCACATTGGTTTCTTTATTTCTGTTGGCATAGTTACATTTTTCTGTTGAGGTTTCATGGGCTTTTAAACTCAACAAAGAATGCTGATCATGTGATGCTCATTATGATGAATGTTTGGAAGCAGGGAGGTCTCTTTTTGTCCCACTTCCTCCTCCTCCTCATCTTTTCATCAACAATGTAAAAACTCAGTTCTTTCTCAGACTTTTATTTTTCTGTCAGAGGAAAAGACTGGTTTTATTCCAGGCTGGAGTATCAGTATGAAGGGTCAGATATTCCTAATGCTTTAGATTTGATATTGTCCAGCTGTGTCATTCAGATCAAATCAATCAAAGTCTATTACTGTAGTGTAGGACTATCACCTGACCTTCTTTAGCCTACAAATTATAAAATCAATGTGTTAACACACAGCTTTCAGCCTTGAGATAGTTTTCCATGGTCTATAATGTACTGTATATATATTATATATATCAAGTCTGTAAATCTATAGGCACAAAGGGTCAAGGAGTGTAAAGGTAGACATACAACTGTACACATTGATTACCTTAATTTCAAAAAGTAGTTATATGTTAATTGCAATGAGGTGATTAAAAAATAAAACACTAAATGGTATTTTCTCATCTTTAACCAGCTCTTTCCATGTCTCACCTCCTCCCTATGTGTTCGTACCCTTAGCAGATATAAAATCATGTATTTCATGATTTGGTGGTTATTTATAAGATTATGAGAGAAGTTTGTCTGAGATGAATGGCTGCTCTTTAATGTGTGCAACAAGTGCTTAACTACTTTGGTCCAGGAACCTAGGGACAGTCACTGACATACATATATATGATGGACCAAAGGTGCAAACTGAATGGATCATCATCAAGCTTCTTTTGTCACTCTTTCTTCGCTCACAGCCATTAACCAAAGAGGGTCTGTTCTTATTTCTGCTATCACACACACATACTAGAAGACTCATAGTGTGAGGCAACATAGAGTCATCACAGAGCAGCTGATGTTGACAGGACACCTGACAGTGTGTCAGGTGTTTGGTCATGAATAAAACCTTATGGTGACCACGAGTCAACGGGCTGATCCTCTGGGGACCATGTCATCGCAACATTTCACTGCAATCCATCCAATAGTTGAGAGCTCTCAGGCTGGATTTACGTACATTCCCACAGCCATGCAGCTAGTTTGATTAAATTTACACAATTAAATGTGCTTTGACTGAGAAAATAGGAAAATCCATGAAGTATTTTAGTCATGTTTTTATTTTATTTTTTAACCATAAACAGTACAGTTCAAGTTTTTAACAGATTTAGATGGGGAACTGTGCATTATGTGTTTTTCATATCAATATGATATGATATATCCAGTTTATTTGTTATATTCACACCATCAGTGGAGATTAACTTCTGAAATCTCTTTGGCAGTTATATATTTGATCAGCTGTTTATTAGCTGAGGTATGTTTGACCCAACAGGTAAACAAGATGATTGTCTTATTTCAGTGCTGCTGAAAATCTGAACAAGGACCACAATATAAAATGATATGTATTTGAGTGGATGTAATTTAGCTCTTTGACTAAATGATTCATTGTTTTCCTGTCAATACATCGATTTCTGAAAAATATTTTTTGAATTTTCCATCTTCGTAAAGTTGTGATCTGCTGGATTATTGAGGATCTTGATGTCATAATACAGTTGAATGTTTATCCTTTTCTCTGTATAAGTAAAATTATAATTACAGGATCAGTGCTATATGATGCAGATGTTATGTATTTTGCCAGTGGAATGTGTTCAAATGTTTATTTTAATAAACAAAAGTTAAAGAAAATATTAACTGCATTTTCATTTAACAATAAAAAGGCACGCTCCCCATACAAAAGTAAGCCCACACCTATTTAGAAAACAGATTTCATATAGTATTCAGCAAACACCTACACCAGAATTCAACATTTTTGGGAGGTGACATGGAAAATAACTCCATCTGGTTCAGCCCACATTCAAAGGGAGCTGTGTATGTAGAAGTCAGAGAGGTTGTTGTATCTTGCCTTTAAGTCCAGGAGAAAGGAGATTTTGGTAAATTATAGATTTCATGGAAGAGTTCTTGAAGCACTTGATCCTCTGTCTACAAGTAAAGAAAAAGAATTTGTTTTCATTAACTGCAGAGTAAAAGTCAGTGAGAAAATATAGTCTGTAGTAAAATGTCAATCTCACACTGTCTGCCTCAGTGTCCATGTGTATCTCCTGAGATGGAGGGGATGGTGGTGTAGGATCTCTGTAGACAAAAAAAAACTAAAAGCTTACTGTACAGTAGGAAACAGAGCAGAGTTAACTAATATCAGTGATGCAAACTTAAAACTGATGTTTTTAGCCTTACTTACACTGAGCATGTGTGTTTTCTGCCAAGGTAGCCATTCAAGTTTTTAAATGCCTCCTTTTCTGCATGAACAAGGATAAGAAAAGGTCAATCAATCAGTCAATCAAGGACAGTATGCGTCTACTAATGTGACACAGACCTACAGTACATTGGATAATCTGTGCAGTTGTTGACCATTTATCACACAATACGTTTCTGCAAGAACACACAACATGGCTTGTGGCCGGGTTCAGCCCAAAAAAGCTACATGGAATCACCACCTTGCACACTCACAACCCGTAGGGCTGGAGTTGATGACCGGAGACCTGTGCATCTGCAGCGCTGGTATAGACGATTAGCTTAAGGAACATGGGATGTCTCAGATGGGGCAGGAGCCTGAACTGGTGTAGGAGGTGCAGCAATACCAGTGAGATATAGTTAGCACAGCTGAGGCTCTGGAACCATACTCTTGGAGAGGGGGTGGTCATAACAAAAAACATCTTCAAACATAAAGTAGCTAAGAAGTGGACTTGGTACAAGAGCAACATACAGTAGGCCAAAGATTAACGAATGGCTTTGTGGTCATATATACAGATCTACTGCTGTACTGCTCCTGGTAGAGCTGTAAACTGATCACGACCCGGTAATAAGTTGGATCAGGCAGCAGGGAAGATTGTCAGATAGACCTGGTAAACCCAAATATTAAGTGAGGGTGAACCAGTGGAGGACTCTGTTCATGAGGTCTTAATGGACAGTAGACCATGTTCAGAGCCTACATTGCAGAGGTGGCCACTAGGAGGCAACCTGAGACCTAAAATTAATTTTAAAATTTCATGCTCTGGTTGTTAGAACTCCGCCCAGTCTGTTCAGTGTTTTCAGCGGGGTGGAGACTGCTGACCAAGACTGAGGAGCTTGTACACTTGTACACTTGTACACAGAAGAGGCAGAGTCTCGTGACTTGGGGGAAGTCTCATCCATAACACTGAGGTCACCAAGTTAGTCAAGAAGTTCCTTGGTGACAAGGTGCTGGGTGTGGATGAGATACACCATGAGATGCTGATGGCTCTGGATATTGTAGGGCTACCACATCTCTTCAATGTTGCAGGGAGTTCAGGGACACTGCCCCTGGACTAGACTGGGGTGGTGGTCCCCATCTATAAGAAAGGGGACTCCAACTATCAGCCTCCCTGGGAAAGTTCACACCAGGTTGCTGGAAAGGAGGGTCCGACTGATTGTCAAACATCAGATTCAGGAGATGCAATATGGATTTTGTCCTAGACATAGAACAGTGGACCACTTCTCCAAACCTGCAAAACGGTTGGAGAAGCTGAAATGGCTGAAATGGGCTTCCTCCATAGGGTGGCTGAGAGCAGCCTTAGAATCCAGATCTCTGGATAGAGCTCAGAATACAGCCGCTGCTCTGTCAAATCAAGAGGAGCCAGTTGAGATGGTTTGGGCATCTGATAAGGAAGCCTCCTGAGAACCTCCCTTTCTCCTCCAACTGGGAGGAGATTGAGGGGCAGACCCAGAACTCGCTGGAGAGATTATATCCACATGGCTTGGGATTTGGATGGATGGATGTATGGATGTATGGATGGAGGATGGATAATAAAGTGATCTGATTCTAGGGTTAAGTAAAGCGAGAGACAATACCAGAGAGGCTGCAGTAGCGTCCAAATGCAGTGTTTTTGTGGATGTCTGGGTAAAGATAGAGGAGAGGATTCCTGGTTGTGTTGCCCTCAGACTTCAAACTGTAGAGGTAGATAATGTCTGGTAGAGGCAAGTTCAACAGCTCCCTCTTGGAGTAGGGCTCTACTGAATGCACATGGCTCCCTATGGTGGAAACATATACACAGAAAAAACATGAGCAAGCACAAGAGGACTTTATCTAATCTGCCAGACTGAGGTTAACTTTTCCATCACTTTTTAAAAACTACTGCCCAAACTCTGGCTCTGACTCTCACTGCACTGTAAAATGTTGTTTGTATTAATTAAACTATTATTCAAATTATTTAAAAATGAAGTACTGACCAGTATCATTAAAACTGTTTTGTGAAAGCATTTTTTTCCAAACACATTCATGTACAGAAACATACCATCATTAGCGTGTTCAACCCAGCTGAAGCTGACAGCTCCATCTTGGTTACTCTCACTAAAGCGTAGCAGAAAGGTCCCGGTCTGTTTTTCCTCCAACAGTTTCTTTGTAGTCTTCCTGCTCACAAACCCCATGATATACCTGAGAACCCATGAGCACAATATGACAAGAGGTTGGTGAACTGAGAAGCACAATGACTTCATCCTCTGAGAAGGATGTCATTCTTTTAGTGGTCACATGAGGACAACTGCAACATGATTACAGTGGTAATTATTTGTGGATCATACAGTTACACAGAGTGAAGATGTGTCTCACCCATCCCGCCAAAGATCCACCAAATGTCTCCGAATCAAATCCAGGATTCCATCTATCCAAAACCAGGCACTCTCACTCTGGTACAAAGTAAAGGCAACAAGTTAAGAGCAGGCACACAGACTCACACACACAGCAAAACCTTGCACAGTATTCACCTTGGAGAACTTGCACCATTGAATGAGACCATCAGCGTCATCTGTGAAGAAACACTGTTACATTAAAACAGTTTGTTGTGTTTCATTGTGCAGTGACAATAAATATATATGAATCTATAAAAATGGCACAGTCAAGAACATGTTCCCTGAAGTGTTGAACATGAACTAGCGGATTATAGCACAGAGCTAATGAGAGTTAGCATCTGTTGTAGTACTCGAGACCGGTCTTGACACCACATTTTCATGTTCTTGGTCTTGCCTCGGAATCGACTACATTTTTACTCGGTCTCATCTCGGTCTCAGTCGAGCTGGACTCGGGATTTTTTCTCAAGACCAGTCAAGACCACATCTGCAGTGCATCTTTTTTTAACCGCAAATGTCTCAGTCACTCACTCACTTTCGTTTATGTAATATAATTCAATAACTTTAAGATAATTAAAATTGTTCTACAAAAGTATTCTTGTGTAACTATCTGGAAAACTTGGTTGCACATGAGTCAGAAGCTGTTGTTTCAATTAGATATGGAATAGATTTTATATAAAATGATCTTTTCTTTTTTGCTGAGGAATAATGTAAATATTAAGCCACATGATAATTATGAGTACTGGTACTGAATATACAGTTTTGGTTTGGTCTCGGTCTTGGACTTGGTCTGCCCCCCCCCCCCCTTGGTCTTGGTTTTGACTCGGTTTTGACCCGGAAAAGTCTTGGTCTTGTCTTGGTCTTGGTATGCTCTGGTCTTGGTCTTGACTCAGTCTCAGGTTAGGTGGTCTTGACTACAACACTAGTATTTACAAAAGTGTCAAACTTTATCTAGTTACTGAAACTATTACTATTACTGGAACAGTAATTAACAAAGATTACATCTTGCAATGTCTCCTCTACTAATTAGTATTTTTTATTACAACCTGCTCTAATAAATCAACATTTATCACAAAGGCTGGAAAACCATTAGAAGGTAGCATGGCTCAATTCAGTAGGAGAAGCAGCTGAATACTGACCCACAAATTTGCCTCTTAGCATGGAGAGCTGCATTTGATCAAGTCCTCGCTGGCCCACAGACAAAAACTGCCAGCTGAGAACCTGTGACAACTGCTGCCAGGTGAGTGGGGAAGGGTCCACAAACAACGACAGATTCTAACAAAGAAAAGCTGAGTTTTAATATTTTTTCTGCTGTGGCAAAAGAGCAGATGTTTTGGCAAATATAAACTCATTCTGCACAATAAGAAGAGAGAAAATGGTAGTGTCTATGACAAACACTAAATATACAAGGACATGAGTGTTTGATGCAATATGAACACGTGTTAAGATGCAAATCCTGACTGAGGTGTGATGACTTTACATACCCGTGGCTCGCTGGTGGACAGCATGTTGCACCACATGACAGAGGCCCAGGCACTGGGGACCTGACTGGTGCTGGAGATGACGACCACAGGCAGGGAGCTGGCCTGAACCAACACGTGACAAGAACAATGTTCAGTGACAACCTTTTTTTTCCATCAATTTATTCTATGCTTCACTGAAATTGAAACTGAAAACTGACTTTGGACTGTAATTTAAATGTCATGTTCACTCACCTCGATGTCACATGTGAGTCCAGCATGCTGAAACACTGTCACAAACTTAATGATGTGAAGATCTTCAGTGACTCCCAGACGACTCTGATTCTAATAAACAACAAAATTTATCATTTACAGGTGATACTGCAAATGCTTATTTAAAGCTCCCTTGCTTTGTTTAACCCTAGGGTTCACAATCGATTGTTCTTCATGGGAGAAAGGAGGTGTGACCTTGGGATACACGGACAGTGAACTGCTTTCAGTAGATCAGACAGAGTTTGATAGAACTGTGTTATGTTTCATAATGACACCAATGAATGCCACATTAGATTAGAGCCTCTAATTGGGTTCAATGTCAGTTCCTGCCAGTAGGTGGTGATGATACACAGGATCTGTAGTAAATATAAATATATCCTCTTACCTGACATGAGCCTTTTACTCTTCCTTTGCCCTCTTGCTTTTCCTTGAGAGACTGAAAAAGAGATGTTTAAAGTCATTGTATACTGTACAATACTTGTGTGATTCAAGTGATGTATTCATTATACAGTGGGGCAAAAAAGTATTTAATCAGCCACCAATTGTGCAAGTTCTCCCACTTAAAAAGATGAGAGGGCTGTAATTTTCATTATAGGTATACCTCAACTATGAGAGACAGAATAAGGAAAAAAAAAAAATCCAGAAAATCACATTGTCTGATTTTTAAAGAATTTATTTGCAAATTGTGGTGGAAAATAAGTATTTGGTCAATAACAAAAGTTCAGCTCAATACTTTGTTATATACCCTTTGTTGGCAATGACAGAAGTCAAATGTATTCTGTAAGTCTTCACAAGGTTTTCACACACTGTTGCTGATATTTTGGCCCATTCCTCCATGCAGATCTCCTCTAGAGCAGTGATGTGGGGCTGTCACTGGGCAACACAGACTTTCAAGTCCCTCCAAAGATTTTCTGTGGGGTTGAGATCTGGAGACTGGCTAGGCCACTCCAGGACCTTGAAATGCTTCTTACAAAACCACTCCTTCGTTGCCCAGTCGGTGTGTTTGGATCATCGTCATGCTGAAAGACCCAGCCACATTTCATCTTCAATGCCTTTGCTGATGGGGGGAGGTTTTCACTCAAAATCTCTCTTTGGATGCAACTCAGCATTCTTTTTCCTCCAAACACAGCAAGTAGAGTTTTTACCAGAAAGTTCTATTTTGGTTTCATCTGACCATATGACCTTCTCCCAGTCCTCTTCTGGATCAACCAAATGCTCTCCAGCAAACTTCAGATGGGCCTGGACATGTACTGGCTTAAGCAGGGGGACATGTGTGGCACTGCAGGATTTGAGTCCCTGGCGGTGTAGTGTGTTACTGATGGTAGCCTTTGTTACTTAGGTCCCAGCTCCCTGCAGGTCATTCACTAGGTCCCCCCCATGTGGTTCGGTGATTTTTGCTCACTGTTCTTGTGATCATTTTGACCCCATTGGGTGAGATCTTGCGTGGAGCCCCAGATCAAGGGAGATTATCAGTGGTTTTGTATGTCTTCCATTTTCTAATAATTGCTCCCATGGTTAATTTCTTCACACCAAGCTGCTTACCTATTACAGATTCAGTCTTCCCAGCCTGGTGCAGGTTCATTTCTGGTGTCCTTTGACAGCTCTTTGGTCTTGGCTATAGTGGAGTTTGGAGTGTGACTGTTTGAGGTTGTGGACAGGTGTCTTTTATACTGATAACGAGTTCAAACAGGTGCCATTAATACAGGTAACGAGTGGAGGACCGAGGAGCCTCTTAAAGAAGAAGTTACAGGTCTGTGAAAGCCAGAAATCTTGCTTGTTTGTAGGTAACCAAATACTTTTTTTACTGAGGAATTTAGCAATTAATTCATTAAAAATCCTACAATGTGATTTCCTGGATTCTTTCCCCCCATTCTGCCTCTCATAGTTGAAGTGTACCTATGATGAAAATTACAGGCCTCTCTCATCTTTTTAAGTGGGAGTACTTGCACAATTGGTGGCTGACTAAATACTTTTTTGCCCCACCATATATACATTCTATTTGATCCATGACAGAGGTTTAATACTTCTACAACATTCAAGTTCAGCGTGTGTGTGAGTTTCATACCATGTGTGCAAACTCTGCCACCAGGCCTCCACCAGGCAAGTCCACATCCAGCACCTTACTGTTATCCCTGTTGAACTCAAAGTGACGGGACCTAGACAGACATCAGACCAGTGAGTCTATGTCTAAAAGTGAATCAGCACACATGAAGTGATAATAACATATAAGATGTAATATCACTAATTGTCTTAAGTGCCATTAACTTACCCACTGACTGTTGTGCTTTCATCAAGATCCCTGATTTTTAGGAAACAAATGATATCTTAAGATTTTACCAGAAAACGTTTAACAAACAACACAATCAAATTTCTAAAAAAATCCTTCTTTGACCTACTTGTCGAAAACAGGTTGGACTTTGAGCAGGCACTTAAATTCAGGCAGGTTTGCCAAGAACCTGAGAGGAGAAGACACAAAGAATGACAAACACTACATCCCATCATTTCCAGTCCTCTCCCCTCAGTGAGTAGCCTCTATGGCTCACACTCTGGCTCTGTGTTGGCCACTTACCGCAATCCTGCTGTGAACCGCACTCCGGTCTTGAGTATTAGAGGTCGGTGTGTCAGACTTGCCATGACAGGTTGTTTCTCAACAACTAGCGCGCTGCAATACATGACCACAATAAAACATAAAAGTGTGTCAGTCTGCATTATGTGCTGTGGCCAACAGAGGAGTTGTGGTGCCATGTCTCACTTTTCCAGAAGTTTT
Organism: Selene dorsalis; assembly: GCA_900303245.1. Lineage (NCBI taxonomy): Eukaryota > Metazoa > Chordata > Actinopteri > Carangiformes > Carangidae > Selene > Selene dorsalis. Next base: position 20,276 of record OMNW01033999.1, read on the forward strand.
CTGAGCAGGAGCAGTGCTGATTTTTCAGTCTCCCGATGGAGCCCAGAGGTATCGTTGCTGTTGTATTTCTGGTTCTGCTCCTGTAGCTTCTGCAGCTCTCGGCAGACTTGCATTAGCACCTCTGCTACAGCAGTGAACCTATACACAGAGAGCACAGAACAAACTCTTTGTCATTACATGTGACATGTAGGGCAGAGAGAGGTTTCCTCCTCAATGTGAAGAGTGAAAAGCCAATGCGATGTTGTGGAACTTCTAACCAGTTTTGGAGGTGGTCCAGACAGGTATCAAATGGACCTCCAATGCAGGCCCCCTGCTGCCGACGCTTCCACTCAGGCAGCTGCACGTCAGTGAGAGCTGCAACTATCTCCTTGGCCTGTTTTAATATCCTCACAATCTGCTGCAGCACCACCTGCAAGAGAGAAACAACACTGCAGGCATCATGTCTGTGACGAGGATCTCTCTTTAAGCTGCTCAGTGACTTCACTCATAATGGAGACTGATGCAGCTCAGATTTTTTTTTGTTTACCATTACGTGTGGCCAGGGGAAGTAGCCTATGCATGTATGTGTGTGTGTCTCTCTCTATTTCCGCCCTGCTCTGCCTTCCTGAACTCAGGTACTGACAATCACCTGAGCAGGGTTAAAGGAGGCAGCAGCGGGGCCGCTCGCTCTCTCTCATTACAGGTGTGGTGCTGGCGGAGGAAGGCAGCGCTGGCCACGCAGTCTCTTGTTTCTTCTTGTTCCTGAGTTGCATTTGTTTATTTCCCTGGCCTGTTAGAGCGCCAGGGCTCTGTTGTTTTAACTTAGGTTGGAGGTCCTTGTAGTCCTGTTTTCGTACTCTTTTGTTTTTCTCCATAGGTTAGTTGTTCTTGGTTAGGCAGACATCCTACAAAGCCACTCTCCAAGGACAAAGGCTTTTGGGATTCATTAGATTGAAGATAATAGCGACTACCGTAACTGTATGGATGTCCTCTCATCCTCTAATCCTGACCTCTGAGGATCTTGTTTTTCACAATGCTTACCTTGCTCTGTATACAAATGGCTCTGCTCATAGAGAAAATGGAGGGTCATTTCACGGTATGAAATTTGTCTTGATATCAATTGCTGTGCCACCCTGCCATCCTCAAAACTCCGCCCAAGTAGATGAGTTCTACACGCAGATGAGAATGTGTCATTGAATCAAAGGTAAACTGTGATATGATTGACACTCACTTCAGACATGTTTAGAAGTTTTACAGGATTTCTTTCACTGTGGGCAAACTGAGGATCAACCACCTCCTCAGGGACACCCACTAACTGATGTCTGTAAACTTCTGTCTCTTGGCTGACCATGCAAACAAAGGTGCTGACACACAGTTGTCTCTGATGTCTTAGTTTTTCTTGTTTTGTCTTTGTTTTACTGTTGCTGTCATGACCTTGTTTCTCCAAAAGATGTTGCTTTTTCCAAAAAAGACTGCTGCTAGGAAGAATTGTAGGTTGTGGCCCAACCATGGATGTAAATGTGTAAATACTTGTGGATCCAGAATAACGGCCGCATTGTGGGTCTCACAACCTTTTCTTCGAAAAGAAGAATCAAACTTTCCATCAATCTATGAAAGGTACTGTGAGCAATGACCCAACGCAAGAACATAATCACCGATCTCCATTTATTCATGTGACACACTGCTTATTTCAATAAACTTTAACCACTGCTTCTGAGTCAATCTACAGACAAGCAAAACCTGACTAGTCTCCTTCTAGAGCCAACTCCAACATCCTACTAGAGGATTGAGTTAGTGTGTCTGTAAGATGATTACCACCAAGGGTGAGGACATTCCCATTCTCTCACTGCTGGAAGACGTAACCTCAAGCATGCATCATGGACCAGCTGGTTTCCTTGATCCAGTGGATCCTTCTCTACATTGCATTGGGTTGGAATCTTGCAATGTTTGGCTGCCCTGCACCCCGAAGGGACCATCTCTTCGGAAGAACAACACAGGCCTCAGAGGCTTAGAAGAACACCCCCCACCCCCTTCAGGAGATCTGCACTGCCAGAAGAGTTGAGGAGCAACGCAGGCCAAATGGCCAGAAGAAGATGAAGGACCTCCTCCAGTACAACTGCACCTGCCAGCAGAGCTGAAGAGCAACGCACGACCAACTGCCCGTAAGAAGACAATGGGCTTTCTTCAGGACATGCACAACCATCCAGAGATCAGAGGAATAATGCAGGCACCAACAGGCCAAATACCTGAAGCCGTATTTTTATTGGATCACTGAAGAAATAACTCACAAAAGATGCATCTACAGTACCTGCTTTGTCTCTTTGATAAAATTGGCCTGTTGTCGGCATTCTTCTTTCACAGCAGCTTCGGACTGGGTCAATCCAACACACTGCTCCACTGATAGTGACAAAAGAGATGAAAATGAAGCATGAACTCACACTAAACCTGTCATCTGTCTCTTTACGTCTCCTACCACACCTTTGTTTTGCCAGGCCTTCAATATGTAGTCATGGTTTTCATATAGCACCTCCAGTGACTTGATTTCCTTCTTCACCTCCTGCATTAAAGTTCAGGTTCACACATTTAGAAATAATAATGCACCAGGAGGACTACCAAACCAACACACAGTTCTGCAATGAAAAAGGGCCAGGTGACCTCACCTCAGTCTGCCTTTTCACTTCACTGACGCTGATGTCCAGCTCTCTCCACCTCTGATCCACAGCTGGGCTGCCGTCACTCTGATGAAAACAAAGATCATTTTTCACTTTTTTCCTGTTATTGGGGTGTCTTACACATGAAAAATGACACTAGAAAAAGGAGGGAAGTTTTATTTATCTGACTTAATATAATGGAGAACCAGAGAAAACTCTTGCAGACTGACATTAGTTTGCTTTTCATCTGCACAGCACTTGCTCAAACTGAAAAACATAGTTCACAAGTGATGTCAGTCATTTTACCTGTTTTTCAGAGGCTGAATCCAGGACCTTCTTTTCCTCCTGTAGACATTCAGATAGTATGATGGCCAAGTTAAGTGGCTTAGCTTGAAAGTTTCTCTGAGTAAAAAAAAAAAAGAAATCAGGAAACAGTTGTGTCAGCTGAGAATGCAGACTGTTAAACTGTTTCCGTACCAACAGGTAGTCCTTCATCCCTGGGAAATCTGGTCCCTGAAAGATGTGGTCCTGTTGGACAGAAAGGTTCCACTGCTGTTCCAGATACATCAGAAGAGTATGGAAGCAAACACTTGCTTGATTTTCATCCACAGCTGCAGAGTCCCTAACAAAGAGAAACATGAATAAAAATAATTCAACATTAAAACTGACCGGGACATTGTACCTTAAATTTTACAGCCTTTCAAAGCCACTAACACAGGTGAGGTGATGTCTGAACAGCAGCAAGACAGGAAGGACCTACTACTTTAAATCAGAACATTACACAGGCTAAACATTAAATTAACCCCCCCTTTACAGCTCAGTGGTTTGTAATGATCATTTAAGGTTTATTTGCATCTTTTTTTTGCTTCTGTTGTTACTGGAATGTTTTATATTGTTGTTAGCATGACTATTAGAGGCATTATTATTACACAGTAATTAGATACTAAATAAGGGTCTGTGTGTGTGTGTGTGTACCATACAGGAAAGATAAAATATATATCATCATTCGGGGTGTGGGTGCAGTAGTGGATTCCTCCAGACCTGAGTCCACTCTGTACATTGTGTGTGCAGAGACTGACTTGTGATGAGGTCAGTCAGAATCACACTGTCTCTTACCAGTCCAGGTTCTCTATATGGAAGCTCAGACAGTGGCGGATGTGTCTTGGGAATTTTGTCTCATAGATGTGACCCAGGTGGTCCTGGATCAGGTTCAGCCTCAGCAGCTGCTGCCACTGGGCCATCTGTAACCAGGCAACAACCAACAGTCAGCCCACAGCCTGTAGACCACTCACTCAAGTCCCTCATGTCCCGGAAGTACACCACATTGGACTGTTTTACGTTAGATATTTACTCTGGTGCTATTGCTATTACTGTTTCTATGGCGACAATATCTTGACTATATATCAATCACCACCGCTTTTCAGTGTCCGGTCATTACAGACCACTTAACCCTCTCTGCTGTGTTATCCATCATGAAACTAAAAACGAACAAATCATGCATCTCTCTCCGTCTCTTGGTTACCATGGGGACGACGCTTGCCCCATCTGATTGGCTGCATGACAGGAAGCGCCGTCTGACAAGTTCAAGGATGTGGTCAGAGCGGCGGCTGCAGGAAGCAGCGGGACTGTGGATCTGTCCAATGTCCACATTAGGAAGACTAATAAAGGACAACAACACTGTCACACACACACACACACACACACACACACACACGTCCTAAAAGCTTCTCTGACCTGCGTTTCAGGTCAGTGTCACAATAAGTGTTGCCAATGACAAGAGAGGAGACGGAACCGCTCTCTCATGAGTTTACCTTCATTTTCATTTTCCATCAACTAGCAACACTATAAAAACTGGAAGTTAGTTCAACAGACTATGTGTCCTACTTTGACAACATTTTTGACAACCGACACTGCTTTAGGAGAATCAGTTCATATGACTGCATGTCCACTGTATGTCCACTGCATGTCCACTGCATGTCCACAGAGCAAAGAAAAACATGTTTGCATGTCGTGCAGCTGACTTACCTTGTGTCTGTGGTGAAGTGCGCGTGCAGTCTGTGTCCACAGTCCTGACCGCTCCTCACGGTGTTGACACTGTGAATGCCACTGACGGAAGAAGGAGGTCGGACTATTTATAAGTTCGCCTCACCCACGGACCACGTGATTCTCCAGAAACAGTCCGGCTGACTGCGTCAAGTCAGCGCAGTTACACACTTCTCACTTCCGTCGTCACAACACGAGAGGAAGTCTTTGTCTGGGACATAAGAGAATGAACTGGTGTGAGCCTCGGTGGTAGAAACAGCTGTTCAAGTTGTGACCTTTCCCCTCAGCTGCCTGTCACTGACCAAAATGAGCAGAGCTGGACCGCTGAGCCTCCTCCCTGCAGACATGTCCAGTCAGTCCAGACACTCACCTCTTCATTCACTCTGTTATTCTACAGTTACACGTGCGGAGGGACCTCATGCTGCTTTCAGGTCAAACTGTCTATTTTGAACACTATGCAGTCTAAAGTGTGCCTGTTTATGAAGAACAGTGAACATCGGACTTGTAGGCCTACATCTGGATTAGTGTTTGAATGTTATGATCTTATTATTATTGCTTTACCAACAGTCTCAAAAAATGAGGCTCAGTGTCATTATTGTTGTGACTGTCTCCGTCACTTAACGCATCCACCTCACTCATTCTCCGAGAATCACGTGATTCTTCAGAAACTCTGCAGCGCACTTCAGCAATCAACAGTTCAACAAAGCAGTTTAAGACATTTTTTTTATTTCCGATTGCTTTCAAAATAAAAGCTCTGCATATCTCAGCTGTGTGTCTGCAGACGTTGCCATGCCTCCTCATGTTCGATAGGTGGCAGTCTAATCATTACTGAAAGAATTAACAATGTGTATCTGCAACATGTCTGATCAAAACACTGTGTAACCACTGTGCAGCTTAAGTAAACAAGGCAGTGATGCAGGGATGCAGAAAGCCCATGTGAATACAGTACACTGGTCACACTAAACACAATTAAAATGTTTTATATACAATATAGTAACACATTCAGTAGGTCAATAACAGTTATGAATATTAAAAAAAACAACAGCACAAGTGATTGATCAAATTTCACCACAAAAATCTCTTTAAACACAGCAGACTGCTTCATGATAATGAAGACGCAGGCATCGGTTGAAGGCTGGCGGCTGGAAGTAATCAAGGAGCTTTGAGCACAAGTTGCACCTTTCTCATCTGGTTTTACTCTGAATATGGAGAACTCATCTGTGGTAAAATAAAAGAACATCAGCACCAGATAATATGGGTGACCCCTCTCAAAATGTATAACAATACTGTAGAATACAAGAGTAACACAATCAGACAAAAATCAAGTAGACACTTAAGTTGTGCTGTTTGTATTATG
>OMNW01034000.1:0-18924 GCA_900303245.1 Selene dorsalis
TCCCTGCCATCCTGCCATTCTCTGCATTGTCTCGCCACACCTGAGGTCCCAAAGATGCAGGCTGCTGCTGCCAGGTGTGTCCTTAATACCAACTGAGACACACAGGCGCACAGAGCCTGAGTGTGTGTGTGTGTGTGTGTGTGCCACCCACACAAATATATATATTTGGGCGAGGTGGATGATTCTTATTGCATGCGTGAGCTTCGCATTGTTGTCTGATGTTTGTCGAATATCTGAACAAGCAGAAGATCTAATAAAAAATGGCCCATCACTGAGCTCTGGGTTCGCCCTGCCCCTGCCCCTGCAGACTGTGATCACATTTGTGCCACAACCCCTCTGTCTCTGAACCAAATATCACCGTCTCCACATCTGAATTGCACAGGCTTTGTACCGGTGAAGGTTACGCAGGTGTATGTGGTTTCCTGAAAATGTCAAAATTCTGTTTGTTTTTCATTTTTGCACAGTTTCTGTGCATGTGCTTAGATATTCATATCAGGGCAAGGCAGCAGGGGCTTGCATAGCAAAATATCAGCCTGTCTGCTCGTCTGTCTGTCTGTCACTTTGCCCATCTGTGCATCTGTGCAACTGTCCAGCGTGTCTCTCAGACTGTCTGCTTTGCCACTTTTTCCCTCCTCTGTGTTATTCTCCTCGTTGACTCTTGCCACATGTGTCTGAAGAAATCACTCCTCTTCAGGCTTATGCTGTTTATCTCCCCCTGTGCCTGGATTTATCTCATAGTTCGTGTGGATGTGCTTACATGTGTTGCACGTCCACTCGCATGTGGGCTCGGAGGCGTTTGTGTGTTTGCTTGCGTGCGTGCACGTTTGCACGTCAATCTCTGCGCTTGTATAGGGCTACTGTGTGCTCACCTGTCAGTCAACCGTCTCTCGGCAGGGTATTAGCTATCTGTAAAGACAAGGTCACGGTGACTCAGACGTGCAGTAGCAGGTAGAGGTACCACAGAGCCTCCGAGGCAGCAGTATGATGGAAGCAGCCGCAAGGGAGATGTCCCTTTTCATTACAACTTGGGTCCTTTTTTATCATCTAGGTTCAATTAATTTCTTAAGTTTTGGGAATACACAGCTAATAGACATCAGCGAGAAACGAACAACAGTTGACAGACCAATTTAGTTGTGTTGTGTAATTTTAGGTTTTACTGACATTATTAGTTTGAGGCAATGGGCACTTTGTCAAACTCACTGAAATTCAAGTCAAACCTATGAAGACCGAATCTGTTTCATTAAGAGTTGGAGCTTCCCTTTAAAGCAAGTTACTCATACACTTAGACATGTCAGTGTGGTGATCAAACAGTGTGACTTTATTGACAAGAATGAAATATCATGTGTAGTTGCACTAAATATGCTTCAGTCAAAAAAAAAAGGGAGGGGGGGGGTTAGCACAGTAGAACTTGATGCATGAGTTTGGTCTCTGAGGAGCAGTTTTCACCTCCACCAAGTGTTATTTTAGGCTTTGGTTTCTGTATGAATATATAAACACGAGGTAATGCAGTGAGCTTTAAAGGTGAAGAGCTCATTTTCTTTTCTTTCCACGGATTCATACCGGCCGTCTCTCCCTGTAAGCAATCTTTCTGCTAAGCTAACCACCTCCTGCCTGTACCTTCATGTTTATTATACAGGCATGAGAGAGGTATCAGTCTTCACATTTAATTCTCAGCAGGGAACGGAATAAGCATTTACCAGAATGATGAACTATTTTGTAGCCGCGTACAGGTAAAGCAATGCTGACTCGAGTATAACACGCACACTTTACACTCGAGCAAAACACATTTTAGCCTATAATCAGACAAGCCCCCCTTCAATACAGAAATACTCTAACAGATGGCGGGTGTGTTGCATACACACATGGACAGATTTGGCTACCTAAGCAGATGTGTATACAGACACAAATGTGTACACACACACACACACACACACACACACAAGGAAATGCATGACTTTCAAGAGCTGTCGTCAGAAATGGCTTTAAAACCTCGGCTTCCATGAACAGACACTGGCAAACCCAGCAGATGCGCACAAACACACGCAATCGGTGCAAGAGGGGAGCGAGTCACCCCCATGAGCGTGCAGCGTCGGAGGGAACTGAGGGTCCTGTGTGTGCAGGACTTGGATCTCAACCACATGAGCAGCGGGGGAGAGAGCGAGATAGGGATGGAGGTGGAGAGTGAGGGAAAGAGAGGGGGAGCAGATGGGTCAGCCATCTGGTGGATGGAGGAAAAGCGAGGGAGATGAAAAGAAGAGGGAGGGCGCGCTGGAGAGAGAGAGGGAGTTGGAGGGATGCGTGAGGAAGGGGTGGTGGTGGTGGCGAGTGGTGGTGGGGCTTCATGGGAAATATCTAAGTGTGTGAATGGAGCAGGAGTGAGTGTGTTGTGTCTGCTCGGGGCTGTTGGTGTGTGCAGCAGGCCAGACTCAGGTGCCAGTGGACAGTGCAGCTGAATTACTCTGGCATGCTGTTGAATACACTTTAATCACACACACACATACACACGGTTGGCCAGGCAGCGCCTATGTATACACATGAATCCTAGTGATTATACACACACACCTTCTTGTAATCCATTACTTTCTAACTCCCTACAAAAACCTGTTGCCTTTGTACTTGGACTCTGTTCTGACTCGTCTCTGTGTCATAGAGCGCCGCTGCTGTCCAGAAACTATTTAAGAAGACATGAATGAGCCACACTGTTGAACGGGTGACATGTTTCTTCACTACTATAAACACGGCCACTGTTTATTTTCAGTCAGTCCCACAGACACTGCCCTGCTGCCACCAATATCACCACAACACCAAACGTGTAGCGATGCGTAGCTGAAAATAGTTCCCAACAAATGCACAGTTGACTTCTATTAAAGATATTGTGGTGACAAATGGAGCCACACACTATACGCCACCCACCCACATAATAGCACCAGGGACTGTGGAAAAAAAAAACTGCTATATCTTCAACAGCTGTTGACTGTGTTAGCTGAGGTCGAGGTGGCTTTATGCTACAGAAAATGTGAGCATCAGTTAGTGGGGAAAACCATTTAAATGAACACCAAATAAAAATCACAAGCCTGTAGAGACTGTACAGTAAGTATGTTAACTTTACTACTCCTCCATGGTACTCTTAATAGGCCATGAATGTGAATATTAGGAATAACTGTTTCCTTAGCTTACATTTAATTTGTGTGAAACGCACTGGCCCAAAAATACACACATCGCCTCCCCTCATGTTGTGTTACTAACATCACTGTAGAGGTTGTCAAGGTAATTGACACAATTGGAAAACAAAAATGTGCAGCATCATTTGAACATGAATATGACAAAGTTGATGAGATCTGTTTGAATGAGTGAACGTTCTGCCTCGGTGTCAGGTGGTTATAGTTTTATTAGTTAGCAATGTATTGAACTTCAGTTCTGGTTTCAATGGTTAAACAGTCTTAACACTCTCTATTTTAAAGAGTGTCACTGTGGGGAGGAGGATGCTTGGCATAAAGTCTCAGCCACAGTTGCCAGAAGCAAGTGAAGATTACATTAGCAACTCCGCTCAGACTCTCTGGGATGGTCTGTGGGGATGCTCGGGGGAAGTGGTAAAAATACCTCTGTTCTCTGACATTCATGTAGTGATGATGAGGATTTTAAAATTCAGATGTAAACGTTACATGCATGCAGACGTCCTAACAGCAAGACTCTTAAAACAAAAAGCTGTGCAGGAGACTGAAAGGACAGGAACAAACAGGTGCTCTGTGTCTCACTGTATAAATCAGTGAACTAGTGTACAGTGCCACTGTCCCACAGGATGAGAAACACAGTGAATGTTGACAGAGCACAGGCATACTGAAGCCTAGATGGGACAGAGTAACCTCCGGGTAGACTCTGTCTACAGAAACACTCATACTTTGGCTCACTTCCTCAGGCGATGTATTTTTCATGGGGATTGCAGCACAGATTTACATTTTGACTTGTATATAACATGTGTAATGTGAAATGGAACTGACCCGCAGAAGTGAGAATAATTGTCGCTGCATCTGGTGATGGAGCTGGCCCCCTCCACACGGCCACGCAGACCTGCAGGTTGAAGACATCAGAGCAGCTGCTCAGACTTCAACTGCTGTGGCCTCATTGGTCAGAAGGATTTCTACCAAATAGATGAATCCTAGTTGTTTTAATATTAATACTGCTAGAATATTAAATGCATAATTAGGGGGAGACTTAATTGTTAACATGATGGTTGCATATATATATAAGAATGTTTGCATTTAGTTTCCCTTTTAGAAAGCCACAGTCAGGAATAAAACCCTGTTCTTGCCATGTGGGAGGACTGTGTCAATGAAATATAAACATATGGTTGATTTCAGTGACATGTCATTAGACTTATGGAGCAGACAGAGGGACTCATAAACGGTTGATTAAGGGTGCATCCATTCATGACTAACTGAGTGCAAATCAGGATTGAGGACACAGTTTCACTGTATTTCTTCAGTGGACATTGTAACAAACCTCCTGAGAACATTGTGTTATTTATGAGCCATTTACAGCTGCCTTAGCACCATGCATGCACCACCCCGAGTACTAAGTGGTTCCTAAATGTAATAAAGATTTTTAACATAACAAAAGCCATCGGTAAAAGAACAGTGGAGTAGCTGTAAAGCGTTCCCCTGCCTCCTCTTTTCAGGGAGGTTAACCACCTTGCAAACCTACAGCCCCAGTGTTTTAGCTTACGTTTCTTGGACCGGTCTATTTACTGAACACACAAGACAAAATCAATATCAACAGTGCCATCCAGCTGCTGGCAAGATGGCAAACAAGCGGCCCTGTCTAAATGTCAACACGCAGAAGCACTAATGTGGCCTGCCTGTAATTTAGAAATGATGAATTTTCTATTTGTTGATACTAAAAATGTAATAAGATACTGGAACACATTACTTAATCACATGTAACAGTGTTTTTTATGCACAGAGCTAGGGTTGGCAGCAAACTTGCTAGCTAAGACTTAACACCAAAACTGTAAATTTTCATTTTTCATTTTGCTTACACAGAGATTAAACCAATGGGATACACCTGGGGATTATAAATCAGTATATTTTTGAAGACTTGGACACAAAACTGTACGTTTTTCTACTCGGAGGATTTAGTTTTATATGTGGAAAACTACTAACTTAGACACCGAGTGAAAAAATCCACAAAGCCTGTGATCTGTGAAGATGCAACCAAAGGCATGACATGGTTTGTTGTAGTTAATGACAGTGGCACAGCAAGAAGGGAAAAGTACGACGATGAAACTCGGATAAGTAAGACAAGTGATAAAGAAATGATAAGTGACAGGACTGGGGGAAAAATACAGGAGGCAGATAGTTTGATGAGACAGAGAGAGCTAGACAGAACAAAAAGAAAGCGAGAGAAGGAGGCACAGGGGGTGATGATGTAAAATGGAATACCAGAAAACGTCTGGTAGGGCTGGAAAGATCAAAGAAATCACACATCCAAAAGCCTAGATGTCAGAAAATGGAGACCAATTTAATGTGGATGGCAGGAAGCCTGGCTCCACCTGTAAATTACACTCTGTCAGCCGGAGCAGCGCCGAAACAATGCCGGCCCCTTGATGAAAGAGAAAGGGAACATGATGTGAAATGACAATACATGAAGCAACGACAGAGATTCCACTTTCACGTCCCACCCTCAACTTTGTATGCGGCTCACGGAGTCCACTTTCATCACCGCATGAAATACACTAATGCTATAATTATTGTTAATATGATCGCAGGTATGGACAATTTATCATTGTTAGCTGTTCAGCCACTGCCAACTCAATTCTCAGTTCAGTGTGCTGGGTGGGGGGAAAATTAACCAGCATATAATTTGTTCAAACTTTATTTTCTCCCTGCTTGGATGCTTGATGATTATCATCATTACTGTGATTATCACTCACTTGGCTCTTGTTGTGTTTGTTATTCATCAGCACGTCTTTTCCTTGTAGTCTTCTCCCAAGTGATGGTGCAGATGTAGCCTGGCTTTTTTCCCCCTCTCCTCCCCTATATTATATTTCCTATGATGCTGAAGCAGGTGTGTGCATTCTTTGTTGTCTTGGTTTCCTGCGGTGGTTGTTTTCTTTTAGGGAAACATTGATACAGAATCTTTGGAAGACAAAAGCCCTCCATCAGCTGGCAGCTTGGCATTGAGCCTGTCTTTTTAAAGATAAGAGATGACAGCAAATGTGCTCGTGCACACACACTTGTATCCTTATTGAAACCCTGCAGTGCTCACCTTTATCAAAACCCCTAAACCAAGTATTGACCCTCAAACTACCCTCTAAACGTGTGTGGTCCAGCACAAAGCACTACAGACCCCATGTGTGGTGAACTGTCAGTTTATGGCCCCCAGGTCTATGGTGAAAGGACACGCATTCAAATCACACAGTTTTAGAGACTGAATACATTTGCAGACATATTACACATTAACAATGCAGAGTGAGACAATACTACAAAATTCAGTTTGAAATTCAGAAGACCTGTTCACTTATTTATAGTGGATGAAGGAGCTGCTCTCAAGGTACTCACTTTTCTTGTTTTTCTAAAAGTGTGTAATGTATTTATCATGGGCTGCTTTTGTCTGGCTGCCTTGTGAACTAATCTGATATGGAAAAGAAATTTAATATATTTTGGTGATGTAAAATTTAGGTATCAAAAAATAATAAAACAGCACTATCCTGTTGTCCCTTAGCCTAAATTTAACCTAACACTAACCCTAAAAAAATGTAACTTTGTGAAGCCGCTTTGATATGGTGCTTGACTAAATGTACAGACACATTTACTTTTTGCACATTTCATGATGTTGTAGGTTCAAATTTAAATGGATAAAACTGCCATTTTCCCATTGGTCTCAATAAGCCATAATGATAAAGTAAAAAACCTGTCAGATCCTTAATCCAGCAGTTTGTCGAAGCCCCTGTGGCAACAATTACAGCTTCCAATCACTTGGGTAAGTTTCTAAAAGCTTTGCACACTGGGATTTGGGCAGTTTATCCCACTCTTCCTGGCAGATCTTCTCAAGCTCCATCAGACTGGATGGGAACAGCCTGTGAACTGCCATCCTCAGGTCTCTCCTCAGATGTGGGCTGTGGCTGTGCCACTTGAGGACAGTCAGAGACACTCTAGTCCTTTTTTTTTTTTTTTTTTTTTGTATAAATGCTTTGGGTCATGTCTTTGGTGTCGTGTGGAGAGATGAACCAGCGACCCAGCCTTGGGTCTCATGCATCATGTTTTCTTCACGACCTTCTCTGTATCTGGCTGGATTCGTCCTTCCCTCAACTCGCACTAGTCTACCTCTATCTGCAGTTGAGAATAACCCCCCTAGCATGATGCAGCTACCAACATGCTTTACCGTCGAGATGGTAACATCAATGTGATGAGCTGGTATTTGCCAGGAGTTCTGCCCAAAGCATTAAAGGAGACATATCATGCCCCTTTTCCACAAATTAAAATAGTTCCCAGGTGTCTTAAAGACATGTCTGTGACATGCTTCAGTCAAAATCCCCCAAGGATCAAACATCACAGCTCTTTGCATCCGCTCAAAACAGCCCTGTTCAGAACGGCTGGTTTCAGTGCCTGTCCCTTTAAATGCAAATGAACCACTGCTAGCCCCGCCCCTTCTATGGGTTACCGGTACTCACAGGTAGGGGTAGGATTATGCAAATTCGAAAATTAATGACATCATTGTCAGACAACCAAGGGAACAGCTTGAAAAACCAAATGGATTTCAACCTAGGGAGCAAATTACAGATTATTTTGTCAGTTCTCACATTTTAGGGGCTGGAAGGCAAGACAAACCAAATATTTGTTAAAGAGCCTTTAAGAAGTGATATTTTCATGATGTGTCCCCTTTAAATGTTGTTTGGCACTCTCCCAGTGGCCTGTCATATACATTTCATTCAAAAAGACTGGAGGCCTTCTAAGATGCTTGTCCTTCCAGCTGTGAGTGGTGGCTTCATGGTCCCTCTGTGACCAGGGATCTTTAAGTTTGGCCAAATCTAAAACAAACAAACTTTTTTCTGTTGCACAATTACTGTGGCCACAGTGCTCCTGGGAATGTTCAGAGCATTTTAGAAATGGTTATTTACCTTTTCTCTGATCTATGCCTCACTGCAGTTTTACTGCGGATTTCATGGCTTTGTTTTTGTCCTCACAGTGGGTATTTTGGGACCTTGTACGCGCAGGTGTGTTTCTAAACCATGTCAAATCATTTTAGTTTGTCACAGGTGGGCTCAGGTGAAGTTCTACACACATCTCCAGGATAATTAAAGCAAAGAAAATGCAGCTGACCACAGTTTGGAGTTTTACAGCAAAGAAAACTTTCATAGATGTTTGGAGAGAAAGAAGTCCTAACATACTACCTACCGCATTTTTCTCATGATGGGTGGTAGGGAATCAGTATGATAAATACAAAGTTGACATTACTGAACGGCACTGAAATCTGTGGTCTTTGGAATATGAAGGTGTGTAACTCTCTGAGGACACTGATTGTCAGTGATTGACCAGGGTTGTGCAGGTGAAAACACAGACAACAGTGAAGTGCTAGGCTGGACCGCACCAGTGGGACCAGCCCTACAGATACAAATGTCACTGACTGACTGAGTGAGGAAAGCACATCACTAACTGTTTCCCCACTGACTGTTTTTTTGAAAGGATTTGGTATGTTTACAGACAGTTGTCCCCTTTATAGCTAGAATAACTGACTTTTGAGGTCAGTTCAACTTTTTTGAGATACCTTTAATTCAAGAGAGTCAGCACTACTTTCCCGCATGTACAAGGTCAGGTTTTCCACCTGGAGACATACCTTTTCTGTAGAATGAGCTAATTTTCTCTGAGTAATCATTTTACCAGCCAATATAGCTCTGTATGTGTTAGTGTATATTGATGTTTTAAAGTCTGCATTTTTGCAGTGCTGAGAAAGAAGCTTGTTTAAAATGGTGTTTTAAGAAAGAGGATGAGAAGCAAATAGATAAAGAGCTGAAACCTTGTGACATCAGGCAGAACGCAGATACAATGTGGTCCCACTGTATACTGTTCTTTTAAGACCAAATCTTGATTCAAAGTCTCAAAATTTACTGTCACTTAATGCACCTACAATAAAGTAGAAGAAGATTAAAGTTCACCATCTTCACTCTTTGACCTCTACAAGGCCAAACAACAGCAGGTGCGTCTGCAGAGGCTTTGTCGCATCTGACAGCAAACCTCTTCTGTTGTTTGGGCAGTGGTCCTGCAGGCCAGGCTGTGAAGCCTTCCTTACCGTGGGAGCTGGTTGTGAGCTGGCCAGGAGAGAGGCAACAGAAGCCACAGTCGCTGGCATGACTCCTGCACAGGCACTGGCCTGGAGCTGCTGGAAGATGAAGGACAGGTGGCCTTCGAAGGAGCCCAGCAACTGAGAAGTGAAGCCAATGCCAAGATTTAGCAAATATTTGACATCAAAGAATGAGTCCAGAAAAAGTGTATCCCTGGCCATTCAGGTTCAATAAATCCTGAGATGGTGATGCACAAGGCCAGTTTAAAAATGAGGTTTTGGGAATGTAGCATAACTATCTGTGATAATATCTCATTTATCAACAGTCACTGTTGTGTAATGGGGATGTTGTGAACATCAGGCTTTTTTCCAACAACCTTGTCGAACCCGCTGCTTTACAAAATAGCGATGCACGCTCATTTGGCACTTTATTAGATACACTGAGCTTTAGCTAATGCAGTCTAATAGACCAGTCCGGCAGTAAATCTCCCCCTCATGAAGGTTATGTTGTGTCTTAAAATTGTTTTAGAGGCACTGTATGATGATTTTGGAGGATTTATATTATACAGAATCTTTTTTAGCCTTAATTAGTATTCACTAAATACTAGAAAAACCTCAACACCGTCACAAACCATAGCCTCCAATATGACCACAAAGTTGAGAGAAACGGTTGAGACAAGAGAGCAACATTTTTCTGTCACAAAGGATTTCTTTGAGGTTCCTCGTATTAGACTGGATGAGCTTTGTGTTCCTAGTAAACTGAGTGAAAATATCTGATTACACGAGGAAGCAGATAAGGAAAATGTAGCAGTTTCTTTTGGACTGAGCCGATCCATGAGTACATGTGTACTTAAGGACGAGCTTGAGGGTTCCTCCAAACAAAAATTAAAGCAGTTCATCATTGTTAGTTTGCCATTCACGCTCACCAGTTTAATGGTAGGTTGCCATCTTTAGATCTATTTGTGACATTAAAACACCACCATCCCACTGTGATGACCTGGAGGACACAACAGGACTGGAGAACACTGCATACTTAATGCCAACTGTGGTCTAACACTACTTAACACTGCATTAAAAAGAAATCACTTACTAACTTCGCCTCAGCAGAAAATTGAGCAGCCCTGAATCATTGCTTATCTGAACCGATGCGATCATGGGCTGATTCAGTGTAAAATAGAGGCAGAGGCAATAATTAGAAATGAATAGAAACAGAAAAAAACATGAGACTGTAGCCCACAGGGTCTCTGATGCATAAATCCCAGAGCACTGCACACTGAGCCCAGGCCCGCACACAATAAATTGTTGCCAGATTCAAGTGATGAGATTAAGTTTAAAAGAAGAATATTGATGGATTAGATTTCACTCCCCGCGTGATCGATGAAAGAGGCTGTTTAATCTGCCACAGAATCAACTTACAAGGTGATTTAAGAGCTCTCTGTAGCCCTTAAGGTGTTGGGAGATGTTCCGCTCATTGTAGCGGCTTAACTGAGGCTGATTTAGCCAGCAGCCGGCGTCTCCTCCATGACTTTTGTGCTCTGCTGGAGCCGCTGCCGAGGACCACGACAGCATCTTCTGCTTGTAGGTTCTGCTTGACTTCTGTTTCATCTTGCATTTTGCATGCAGATGTAGCCAGTGGGCAGGTGGCATCTGGGTACATGGGCACATTTGCTTTCCAGCATGCACACTGCAGTTTAATGTGCTCTCTGACACTACTAATATTCATCAGGTGGTGTAGTCCATGTCATTTATTGATTAATTCATCCCTGTGCTGCTCCAGCAACAACATGGGATTAAGACCATAGATATGATTAACTTTGGCACTGCTAACTCTGTATGTGTACGTGTGATGCAGATAAGTGTGTGTGGGTTTTTATTTTTTTATTTTTGCTTTAATGAACAATGCAATACTCTGCAGAGGTTATAGTTAATAAATGATAGTTAATGGGCTATTATTACAAGGTTAAAGCTAAGGTGACATAATGCACAAAGGCATGCAGTAAAACATACGCACGTACGCACTCACCCTACGCTACACACCGCCCCCTTAAGGGATGGTGTGTTGCTTTTCTTGTTGTCTATTCACCAAAATCCATTATTTTGTTTGAAAGTATGTGTTTCATTAATCAATAATTACCCCCATCGACAAACTGAAGTGTTCCGGTAAGCTTTCAATTTGCCATTCATATACACATAGAGTGGTTAAGCCCGGTGCTAGCTGCCATGTTATGCTGCCATCTTTCGCTTTCAGTGGCAGCGTGACCGTAGGAAACCACGGAAACCCCCCAGAGACACCGGGGTGTTCGGCTCAGGGAGGAACGATGGAGGTGGCGTCTGTGAAAACCATCACCGCGGTGTAGTGTGAGGAAGGCTGGAGGGTCACACTGATGCTGCATTCACGTGGAGACAGACGACGGCCGTCGGAACCAAACCGGATGTCATTTTAGTCGACGAGAGAAAGCCGGTCAAACGTGGGTCAGGTAAACAATACGACATCGCCATGACAACATATTGTCACGTTTTTCACATTTTGCCCCATGCTGACGGACCACTTGTTTACATAGAAGCTTGTTTATCCCGTTACGTGCAGCGGCTGCCGTTTGCCTGATTTCACGTGAATGCAGCATAAAGAATCCGATTGAGTTGCTTGTGCTAGATGGGAGTAATTCCTGCACAGTGTCCCTTTAAAAGAGCGTCCTAACCCTCTATCCATGGGTCCCTGTGGTGACACAGGTCCCTGTGGGTGCATTCAGGTTGACATCTCCACCAGTATATAAACACAAGCTTAGACATGCCTTTGTACACACACACACACACACACACACTCGTGCCCATGCACGAAGATGAAAAAGTGCAGATCTTAAGAAACACGTGTACAGACTTTGTTGCACATTTATCTTCCCACACTTCCAAAGAAGCCTTTATCTACCGCCTTCATCTTAGTGCCTCTTTGTGTCATTATCATAAACAGCACAAATTTATGAAATAAACAGACCTTTTGTACAGTTTTAAAAAAACCATAAAAGACCTTAAACTGCATCTGTGCTTCTTGCAGCCCAGACTGAAACAGGGTCATTTAAGTTCTGTCTAAACAGATGCTTGCTATCACACTAAAATAGTCCTGAGCAGGCATTCCTAGATTACTTATAAATATGCTGTGCACTTGAAGTTTACGGGGCCTTCAACTATGGATTGTGAGGGAGCATAAATCCTATCAAGGTTTTGCTTAATTGGCACTCAGCAGCACATTTTCCAAGCTTTTCCTTGTATGTAAGGATACCACATTTGATATTTTGTCATTTAAAAGTCATGTGTAGATGGGATGCAGGTATCCAGTGGCAATGAACAGATTATCATCACCTTTTTTAAGGTAGGAAATACAGCACTGTAAAGAAACAGTCATATTTTATGGTCCAAGGCTTCAGTGATTTAAAGAAGTACATCATCTCACAGAATAACCAAACAAGCCAACTAGAGAAAACAGAATATATGTGTACATTACTTTTTGTTTGGCAAGGCAAAAATACAAATCATATGGATGGGGAAATACTTTGAGATTAATCACAGCCTTTTCTTTCACTAGGGAAAACGCCAAGAACAGATTCATGTGCAAATCAAACACATCTTAATGTATTTCTGCCCTCATGAATATCTTTTTCCATGTAGTTCCTGTTGTAAATCTTTTCAGAAGCCGCAGGCATATGGACGATACATGAAATGTTGGATTCAAATATTACTTAAATGACCTGAAAGCCCTGTCTGCATTTTCCATTCAGGGGATGTTTTGTGATTCTGATGCTGTTTATATATAAAAAAAAAAAAAAAAGGAAGTGAGCTTCACTAATACAGTTGTTTTTAGCTACACGGAGATGGTCTGTATTTTTATTTTCTGATACATGATCAAAGTGTATGATGATGGTTCTATAGCATTGATGAAATCTGAATCTAGGATCACAACAGCTGATTGAAAGCAAATCTCTCTGAATTCCCTTTCAAATCTATTTATGTTTATATTTTTTTTCAAGTAATTAAAGTTAAAAGAAGTAAAACTCAAAGATTCAGTCGACAGCTGTAATCGTCTGTTGTGAGACTGAGAAGGCATAAATGCTTCTGTTTTTAGTTGCAGCTGATGTTTACAATCTGAAATTGAGACGAGCAGCATTCACAGCATAAATTGTTGGTAAAATCTAACTTATTGAAATAGCAGCCACTGTCTGTTTATGTTTAGTTTTTTATGCTTGGTCCAAAGCCTAAATGTCCTGCTAAATATAAAATAAAAAAAGACCTTGTCAACATGTCCATATCAGTTCTGAGACTAAGGTGGCAAAGGCCTGACTGGTGTGGGGGGAGGGTTAATGTAAGATATTTCCCTAAATCTCAATTAATTATTAATAATTATTAAATATAAAAGGAGGCTCCCACATGCTTGGTATTGTCCCCCTGTATTTAATATGAAAGGAGGCTGAAAATCACAGGACATGTCTGTTCTGATGATACAAGTCAGAGGTCCTGAAATGTGTGTTTCTCTTCTATAATACGCATTCTACATCTCGGAGGCACGTCTTCCACTCATGGGCTTCCCTCGCCTTTCAGATAGGGCAGAGCTCCATGGGAAACAGCCCGAGGGAGAACCAGGATCTGACACAACACCGGTGGGAGAAGCAGGTCCGTAGAGCTGTGCACTTCGGATGTGCACCAAATGTGCACTGCTACGGCGTCGTGTTGGGTTGTGCAAAATAATTAGTCAGTGCCACGACTCTGTATTTTCATCACAGTCTGAAAAAACAGGTTCAGACCATCAGAGATTCATAGAGCACAAACCTAAGGAACCAATCCTGTCGAGTTGTGGGCACATAAACCTGGTTGGTCCAGAGAGCAACAGCTGGTCTTAGCACAGCCACCAACACTTTAGCCTCTGCGTGTTGTGAGCTCACAAACAACATAAAGAAATAAAAGATGCTAACTGTGTTAACCCTTATGACACATCTGCTGCTCGCTGGTTCTGGTCACAACAGGCTCCTCATCTGAGTCTGGGTTTGACTGAAGAAATGATGCGCAGCAGAGGATTTTTACACAGTTCAAAACATGATAGGAACTTTAAGTTGATGTTCTCAGCTGATTTTTTTTTTCTCCCTCTCTAACCCCAATCCAATCCTGACTGCAGCGTGGTGTCACAGACTTGTGCTTCTGTCTCCAGCAAAGAGTTTGGATGGGTATAGGCACCAGGCTGCAGAGAACACAGTAACTAGACACTGGCCAAGCTATGGCTTCAGCTTTTTGGCAAACTATCACAGAATAAATGCTACATTTAGGGTTTGGCTTTGAGCGGGTTCCAGTTTGGATTCAGTTCCAGGTTGATCAAATACCCAGAGTCAGTAAAGCTGCACTAATCAATAAATTAATACTAACAACGGCAGAGAATCTACATGTTATTTTAAAGAGTCCACTGAGAATTGTCACCTGACTCTGCCTCAGCTCTGTGGAGCATCTTAGCTCGTTGTTTTGGTTTCATAGCTCACAACTTCACTGTTTTGCTTCAGTCCTACAGCTCTCATCAAAATGGCTCAGTGTTAGCAACAAGCAAGTGAACATGGTGGCGTTTCTGCCTGCTGTTGTTAAAGAACAAAAAAAGCTGTGTGTGTGTGTGGGTGTGGATGGTCAATTTCATGGTAACATGTTCACCGCAAGAAACTTAATAAGGTGATAATATATCACTGCTGTCACCGAGCTAAAGACAAATACCTTATTGAAACCTTTTGTCTTTCATTGCTCTTTTTTTTTTTGTAAGTAAAGAGCTGTTTAAAAATGTACGAGGCCTCATTTCATGCCGACACTGAACCCTACTGTCGATGGCTGAGGTGACGAATGTCTCTGGTAAGCTCTCTAACACAAGTTTCTATTTCTATACATAAATACACTCTGCTAGCAAATATTTTCAGCTATGTGAACGGCTGGCATCATGTGGAAAAATACAACTGCCAGCTGGACTCAACAGCCCCATATACAAATGTGACCAGCTGGACTGCTAAAACCCACTATATCAGAGACACTATATCACTCTTCCATGAACATTTTCCTTACAGGTCTGTGGTGAAGGACGAGGTCCACGCTTTGCGTCGCAGACCAGCTCTCCATCCTCTTTTCCCGGTCCACGTCTCCCCTTCTCCCTGATCGTCAACAGCCATTCAAAGGCTGAAATAATTTGCTAAAAATCTTTGCCAGTTGGATGAATGACAGAGGAAAAAAAAGAGGCAGAAAAGAAAAGCTAAATAACAATGCGTCCATATATGGTCATTTGCATTCAGACAATCGCTCATGCGCCCTTCTCTGGCACAAAGCCTTTGTCATATTCGTACCTGGAGTGTTGCCACCAACAGACGCGCATCTCAGCGCTGTCTGTCCATGCTATTATTTAGAGTCCATCAGCACTTAAAATGGTAAATGCCACACACAAGAAAGGAAGGAAGAGGTGAGGGACAGAAAAGGAAAGGAAAGGAAAGGAAAGGAGACATAAGTGAGAAGGGGAGAAAAAGAGAAAATGACAGTGCCTGAGGGAACAAACATCACCTCCTGTCTCCCTGACAGCAAGGAGCAGACAGGTGCAGAAAGGAGGAGGGCAGAGAAGTGTGTGTGTGTCTGTGTGTGCACATGTGCAGAGGTGCGGCATCGTTCCAGCTGAGAGAAGGGCATCTGTCCGTCTCTGCTTCACTTGGACTATGGCGTGCGGCAGCTGTCTGTGTCTGTCTGAGCCGCGTGCTATTAAATGCTATACCTGGCCAGTGTCTGGGCGTATATCTGGAATACCATCGTGCATCTGTCCAGCCGTCTGCTATGCTCATGCTATCTGTCACTCTGCCCGTCTTTCCCCAGGTCCATCTATCTATGAGGCAGAACTGCATGGTCCTATTGCATCAAACCCACTTGGAGTCTATCTGACCACCTGCTTGTCTCTCTGATACATCTGTAGCTGCGCTGTCTCCCTGTCACTCCACACACCACCACCAGCTTTCCCTATGTTCTGCGCATATGCCAGTGTGATCTGTCTCTGCTGTTCCCTGTGGATCTTATATACAGATAGATGACTGGGAGATATACTAGGATCAAAGCTCCCTTAGCTGCTGCAGGGAGCCCTCCCCCCTCCTCCTCCCTTCTCAACACATGACATGACGGTGGCCTTCAAAACACACATGCTGTCAGCCTGCGCACATACACGCCACACATACACACTCGCAGGCACACACAAAAATAAAGTCTGGAAGCAGTGATGAAATTGAGAGGGCAGTGGATAAATCAAGTGTAGATGTGTGTTTGTACAAGAATGTGTGTGTGAGGGTTTCTTTTAATGTCATGTTTTTAGATCCCCAAGGGGTTAAACAGTAGTTTAGCGTTAAATGTAGAAGCAATTGAGATTTTAACCCCATACTAGCATTATCTATTAGTCTTTCTGAATTAAAACAATGCACTGAATAATTATCTCTGATACTGTCATTTAAATAAATATCAGATTTGTCGCTCAGACGCCGATTAACATGCCACAAAAAATGATTCATGCCACTCTGTGTTCATGAAAGCCTTTACATTTCCTGGAAAGCCATTTTCCTGTGTGAATCACTTCAGCAGCGAGGTAGTGAATGTGAGTTATTTAAATTCTGAGTGTGTGTGTTTTTAATAAACATAAAAGGATCCTATTATGATGACAGATAGGATCCATGGCTTTAGAAGGGAAGGAGAGCATGACATATTGACACTGTCTGTCAACAGAGTGGTCAATTTCTTCAACAGACTGAGAATCCACAGTCCACACTGTGTGTGACTGTACGCAGAATCACTACCTTCAATACAAGAGCATTGAAGGTAGTGAGTTCCTACAGGGCTTTATGAGTTATTGCAGTATTTTCAAATAGATAACACTGGCTGTGCTTTGACTGTTATTCTATCAGACTTTATTGTAAGGTTAATTAGAGGTGGGAATCACCAGAGGCGCCACGACACCATGTTAACATGACATTTTGACAACAAAATTGTTGCAATTTGAAACATATTGTAATATCCTGAATATTTCAATAATATGTTGGGATACATTGTAATTTATTACCTCTTTGCCATTACAACTTATGCTAGGAAAACGTTAACATCTGTTTTAGCTAAAAAGATAAAGTTCTCGGTCTGTTCATCTCATTTGAATCATCTTTCTTCAAACATTACGTTGCCAAAATGTTGAACTATCCCTTTAACTGTTCCATATTAAAATATCTAAGATATTTACATCTTTTTTCAAACCTGTAGTGAAATCACCCGTGTAGCGTCAAAATGGACTTTTATGCAGTTGAAAACTGTATTTTCAAGATAGTTTGGTTGTTTTCAACTTTGTATTTCAGCCAGAGGTCTGGATCTTATGTGATCAAAGAAAAAAACAAGCTAAGCTTAGACAGCTCAACTCCATCTCCTTCGAGACATCCACTGGACAGTGTCGGTGAATCACTGATTTTTAATATAAAACTGCTTAATTCAGTGTTTTTACTCGTCATGATCACCCAGTCTGTTTGCTGTTGATCCGCTGTGGATCGTTCCGCTGCTTCTAAAAACCTGTTGAACCCCCTGACACTGAGGGAATCCAAAGGAGAAACTAATGCCAGGAGCAAAGAAGACAACAACTCCCATGATCCCACACGACTTTACAACATATTTTTGATTGATTGACCCTTAGCAGCAGAAGGAACACACTGTGCGTTTCCAATCATTAAGCTAACATGCTGATGTTGAGCAGGTGTTGTGTCGACCATCTTGTTTAAGCGCCCTAGCATGCTAACGTTGGCTAATAGAGCTAAACACAGTGTTGTTGGGAAGGTCATAGGCCTTGTAGGTGGATTATAAACCAGAGAACTGGATAAATGTGAGATTTGACTTGATGTCAGTAGATGAAATGTAATGAATTTATCCTCTCACCGAGTCATTACACTGTTCCTGGCACTGGTCAAAAGAAGGTTTGAAATATGCAAATGGTAAATATTTTTAGTCTATTATAAAACTGTGGGACTTATTAGACAGTGGCAGAGGACATGAGTGAAGTAGACAGTCCATCAGTGTGTCCAGAACACGTCTATGTTCACACTGCTGGACGAATGTGGCCACACATGTGACTCAGACCAACTCTGAATGTGCTCTGAGTGATCAGGTCTTAACATGTGTCATGAATGTGTTCCCACATTGCTGTCTCCTTATTATCAGGTCACAGATGGATGTTAAAACTGGTGGTGAACATGGTCTTCAGTGTTTCCCCTATAGCTTTTTTGCTTTGGGGATGGGGGTTTGGATGAGTGCGGCCGGGAGGGGGATAATCTTGATTTGCGATTTAGGCGGCAGACGAACTTATATGTAGCTACTTATAACGGAGGAAAAATGGCTTTTGTCTTTTTCTTAGACTGGAATTTTATTCTGATATTATTATTGTTAATATTATGATATATTATTCATGACCCACGCATCTGATTCTGCCTCTGCACTGCACTCACTCAGTTTAGTTTGTGGATGAGGCAACTCTTGTGGTGACCATGGATTGGTTATTGATCCATGGTGGTGAGTCCTTCACTGAGTGTGTGTGTGTGTGTGTGTGTGTGTGTGTGTTGTGTGTGTGTTGTGTGAGAGGGTCGC
>OMNW01034002.1:0-40607 GCA_900303245.1 Selene dorsalis
AACAATTTTTTTTCTGTAAACAGACAGGTGTACACAACGTTATTTTTGTAAATGGAGAGGGTGAAATGTCCGTTCATGAAAATAGCCAGCCACGTGTAAACGTAAGTAGTGTCAAATCCTCAGACCACAACGATATGCACACAGCCTGTAAACCAGGCATCAGGACCTCTGTAAGGAGTTCCTGATGCCAAGGATCAAACATCACAGCTCTTTTCATCCACTCAAAACAGCCACGGCCGGTTTCAGTGCCCTGTCCCTTTAAATGCAATGAACCACTGCTAGTCCCGCCCGGCTCCCTCTCTATTGGTACCAGTAGTGGGGGTGGTATTATGCAAATTTGAAAAACTAATGACATCATTGTCAAGGAACAGCTCATAAAACCACAAGAATTTCAATCTAGGGAGCAAATTACAGATTATTTTGTGGATTAATGTTAAAGATGTTAAAGAGCCTTCAGAAAGTGATATTTCCATAATATGTCCCTTTTAATGAGTGAGGTGAGAAGAGGAGAGCTGTTACAGATGTAACAAGGATTAAAAACAGTTTCCCCTGGCTGGTTACTCATCACATTGAAAACAACGTTTCTGTAAAAGTTTATTTTGACAAAATTAAACAACTTGATAATGCATCAGTATGTACAGATGGTAAACTGCCTACAACAAGTTACACACCTCCACATTAAAAACAGTAAAGCAGGAGGTTATCAGGAATGTAATCATTGTGTCCTATAAGTATTTGGTACAAAAAAAAGAATGATTTACAATGTAAAAAAAAAACTGTGGACAATGTTTGTTTAAAGCCTTCAGAACAGACACTGGTCTCAATATCCAGCTGTAAAAGAAATGCTGTTCTTACAGGAAATACAACAGAAACACCTGCAATCAAGTCAGGGAAACCAAAAGTCTGATTCATCCCTCAAACAAAGGTTTTTTTTAACATGGCACTGAGGTTGACTGTTGTGATTTGATCTTTTTGCCTCAACACTGAGTGTGACATCAAAGCAAGTGGTAAATACTGTGCCCCAGTGCTTCTTTAATACAACATGAATGAGACACAAAGTTGGGCAAGGTCAAATACACAATTACACCAGTAAATAATGAAGTAGCATCTTTTCTTTGTCTTCCCTTGCTGAGTATATGACGAAAAACAGAGAAGACAGAGAAAGCAGGAAATAATATGAAGGTGAGAATGAGGTTACCAGTCACTGAAAAGTCACATTCAAGATGAAAATGCTGGCTACAAAGTAGGTCTGTCACTTTGAATGAACAAGGAAAGGTCATAATAAAATTCTGAAGAGCAGGTGGCTCTGGTTTGGTCATCAGAATGTCACTGCAGCCATGGTTGTCTTCAGTTACTCCATCTATACCGTTAAATCCAGAATCCCTATGCAGATTCCTTTGCAGTTAGTTTGGTGTCATGATTAGCCGATTAGCAGGCTTTGCTAGTCACTACTACTGTTTTATTATTTAACCTGTTGTCAGGGAGACACAAGCAAGTTAATGCATTTAGTCACCCTTCTGCTTTACTTTTGCTTCTGCTAAAATAAGATAAACTAAGATAATGTATCAATCCTGTAATTAAACTGTGTGAGAAGCAAATAAACTTAATTGTGTTCACCTACTGACTAACCCTAACCCCCAACCCACAAAACCCTGAAATATCAGCAGTGCTTAATTTGTGCCGGATCCTCCCGGAACAAGATCCAGCACCTCGCCGGTCAGGACAGGTACCTATCTGATTGGGTCCTGGACCCTGAGCCTGTGTCAATCAAAATCTGTAAATAAACTGTGCATGTAATAGGTCTCTATCTGTGCTTTGTCTGTATTTTATTTCTCTTTTAAGTTACTCATAGATTGTCTGTTTGCCTACTTTGGATGCATTTTAACCTTAGAAAAAAGAAAAGAGAGGAAAAAAGGAAAAAATTGATTGACAGACATCAATCATCAGGTGAATTTGGGGTGTGAATAAGGAGGACATAGACTAAAGGACATAGAAACGCTCTAAGTCGTTGGAGTAAAGTAAGAATATAGAAATAAGGCTCTGTTGGATTCAGTCTACAGTCTTTCAACAAATAAACTGAAAGGTAAGCACACGTTTTTTAATGCTAGCCTCGCGTGTTATTGATGCCGGACCAGCACCCGCTCGGGGTTCCGGGACATCCTCATGGACAAATTAAGCACTGCATATCAGGCTATTTTTGTTGTGGTTATCATGTTGGTTAAGCTGTTGAGCACATATGGAACAACATTAACATCCATGAGTCCATCTGATGATTGAATAGTTTGTTCTGCCTAAACTGCTAACTGCTCTGATATGTTCACCTGCTTTGTGGCATGGGTCAAAAAATGACCAAGCAGTGTTGTTACTAAGTTATATTTTTGTACATATAATTGTATATAATCTGCATTGCTGAGGTACACTGAAATGCATCCTTGGGTGATTTAACTGCAGTATTTAGACCCAACCACATGTGATTGGATGACCCAAGACACATAGTTAATGCCAGGTCTGACCAGAATCTAAAGAGACAGCTAAAGGGTGAGGTGGTGGTCCTGTTGAAAAATCTAAATCATTTTCTCCTATTACTCCAAATCTCCTTATTCAATATAACAGTGTTTTGGTTTTTCTTCATCTCAGAATAATTGGCATTTCTCTGCTTTGAACTTTGTCTTTTTTTTTTTACTTTTTATTACAGCTTGAGTTTTGAGACTTGCTGTAATAAAATGTGACAGTCCTACTGTGAAGGTGCTTTATGTAAATGTAAAGTATACACCCATTGAAAATACTGTGACATAGTTTACCAGTTGCCTGTATTTTTTTCCAGTGAAATGAAAGATTTATAGAACTTTGTTTACTTTCGGTATAACTCAGGTTAACCACAGTTCTGACACAATATACACTTAATCAAGAAGCTAAAAATCTAGAAATTATATCAACAAATATCACTGTTTTGTGAGCAGCACAAAAAAACTCTAAAAACCTACGTAAACGTAAAGAAATCAGTGCATTTTGCCATAAAAGTTAGATTTTACTCTGTGTCCCGAAGAAGGCGACTTTGAAGTGAGGACTCTTCAGTTCTGCTCCTCTGGAAGTTGTTTGTACAACAAAAACGACAAAGAGCAATCATGTAAGAGTTGTTAGCCCCCTCCAGTCTCAACCAGCCTTACAGGCGCACTCAGATCAGATGGAAGGGCAGCAGAAGGGCACTTAGTCAAAAAAAGAACAAACTCACTTTATTTTGTTTGGGTTTTGTTGACTGACCTTGTTCCAGACGCTCCATTCAGTCGGCCTTGAAGAACACATTTACAGCCACGTGGAGCTTCACACACTGGTTATTTGGTAGCCCAGGAGAGATTAAAGCAAAACCTGAAAAATCAAACTCTTAATACAAAACATTGTCCAACCTCTATTTCAACTTCACGCCTGAAATTAGTCTTTGAGGAGGTTCACACTGGTGAAACTGAAAATCTTTGGCTCCACCATTGTGCTGGTTGAGTTACGTTACCAAAACACACCTTAAAGATTTGAGTTCCTCTTTGCAAAAAGATTGTTGAGCTCCATGTTTGGGTCCATGTGCAGTGAGGGCAGGTCAGAGTCCTCGAAAATATCCTGTTATTCGGATTCCTGTTATTCATGTGTTAATTCTTGGTGTACTGTGTGTTTGTTCATGCTCTCATGTGTTTTAAAGCTTCTCAGCAACACTTACAATCTCTGACTCAGAGTTTGTAGTGAGACATAGGTGTGTCCGGCCCTGCATTTTCTGTGTGTGTGTTTGTGTGTGTGGTATCTTTGTTAGGAGAAGTCACCGTCCTCGGCCCCATACAGGTCAGCCAGTTTCCTGAACCTGGGCCCCCAGTCACTCAGGTAGTGGTAGTCCTGCTCAGCCTCAGATGAAGCGGAGCCCAGTGAACTCAGTGACTCAGCCAATGAGCCTGTGCCCTCGTAGGCATAGGTGGCCAGTGAGTCATATGGCGGCGCCGTTGGGTTGCAGTCGTTCTCCAGAACTCTCTGGTTGATGAATTCACGTACATCCCCATTATCTCGTGTTGCCGCGCTGACTGGCGGCATGATGAGGCCAGAGGCAGCAGGGGCAGGGCAGCGGTGTGATGGGTACAGCAGGGTGTCAGATGGGATGATGTCGCGCCTCTGATTGGTTTGCTCCTCCAAGGCAGCGACGGTGTCTGGGTGTCGCAGTGCTCCGATGTCAAAAGCTTGGGTGTCCTCCTCACCGCCACCTTCATCATTGTAGCTTACCACATTGTCCCGCACATCCTCCTTGGAGATGATGAGAGGCTCCTGCTTTCTTTGACGTTTTAACGCAGCGAAGAGAACCACAATCACTGTAGGAGGCAACAGAGACGCACAATTAGACCATGTCACTGCAAAGAGCACTCGTCAAGATGTACAGTCACACACATACATGACTGTTGTTCACTCTGCAGTGAATTAGGTGCAGAAAAAGAGAAAGTCATAGAAGAAAAAAGTCAGTTCTAGTGTTCAAATGTGAAGTTGACAAACAGCTGCAGTCACACATGTTCATCTTGGATCATCACTGGTAGTTCAGGATAAAGAGACACAATCAGGAGCAACCAGGGGTGGATTTGTATTTATCAAACCTCCAAATTTTAAAAATAAAACAGATTTTGTAATTCTGTCTTTTCAGGGCTTAAAAACTCTAGTTGTTTGAACAGGTACAAATATAGTAACACAGACAGTTTAGCAAAGAAAATGGTGCCACTGTCTGTGGACATAGTGACAACTCTTCTTTGAGGAGATAACAGGGTTAATAGAATATGTAAACCACTTTATATAAATGTGACACACAGACTGTATTTCGAACACTTGCTTTGACTGGATGCTTATTTTCTCAGGTTGTCAGTGCACAAAATAGTAACTCTGTATTTCCATAGATGAATTAATTATGTGAATCATCACTCCCCACAAGGTAGCACCATGCTGAGCACATAAGGGAATAGGGAGTGTCGATATAAACTCTCCCGAGAAAGAAAGATTTGGAACCTACAGATGAATGCTGGGGGCTTTGTTAAATCCCATATGAACACAACTAACAGCTTAATTACAGAGTAAAAGAATGTTGCATATACAGTACGCTGCAGTGAGAGCAATATTAGCTGCAGAATTATCAGCTCGGCTTAATTTTCCACTAAACCATCTTAGCATCACCTTAATATTAAGAGTGATGTTATAATATAATTTAAAGATAATCAAAATTTGCTGTGAAAATGTGCATGAGCTTGATATGGACCAATGAGTCTACACAAGGTGTGGATGTATTATATACCAAACTGTAAAAACACAAAGGCAGCACCTTAAGAGCAGGCAAACAGGATGGAAGTTTTTGATTTCTGAGGAAGCTCAGCCATAAAAAATCATGCAGAACATTTGATTGGCTGTGCTCATTAAGGCCAATTTGAATTTAAATCAAGTACAAGCAAGTGCACAAAGAGCAAAGACAGAACCACAGTCTGAGAACTGGAACACCGCAAATCACAAGATGAGATGTCTGAGAAGAAGCAGGGTGAGTTGAGCTGAAAATCAAGAGTTTATCTGATCCAAAAAGAAAAGTACAAGTTGATTTTAATGGACAAAGAAGCGGTGGCTGCACTGTAATTCATGTCATTGAATATGTTGAGTTCACAATGGAACTGACTCTTAATAAGACTGAGCTCAGATGTGACATCAGCTTTACATATTAAACCAATGTTACACTTGGCGTAAGTGTGCTCATTGTAATTGCAACATTTATCTGAATAAAATAATCAGATTAAAGCTTTTGCATGACAACTCTTACAGAGGAGCTTTGACCTTTAACCAGGTTAAGGCTGAGTTATTCTGGCATGTGTGTGTGTGTGGGTGAGTCCATTAAGTCTGCAATGACTGCATCTTCAGGGGCATAAATATGTATTCATTTTCCCTGCAGCCCACTGTACTGTGACCACAGCACGAATAAGAGTTGAAGTGGGGATATGGTGGCAGATGAGATGAATTCGTTTCCATGAGGTTTGATTCTGATGAGCAGCAGCAGACTTCAGCTCCGAGCCAACATTGTTTCCCATTACAACAAATGAGAAAGTACAAGGGCTACTTCTGTTTACAGCACTGAAGGCGTGACCACAAAGGCCTCACACTTCATCTCATATCTGCTATCGTAGTTTCTGGCTATTTGATATCTATATAAAAAAACAAATGAACATATATTGATTTTCTTTTTTGATCTTTAGTAACATGCATTGTTCGTTTTTTTCTTTTTTTCTCACCTTAAAACCAGTGTAGAGTCTGTTTTGTAGAATGTTGTGTTACTGCTGACTGCATAGAGGGGGTGCAGGAGGTAACTTTGGTTTGTGTATTCTGTGGTTACTGCAAACTAACAGAGGTTCAGCTGGGTGTACTGTTTTTAAAATAGTCTGTCTTGAGCTGTTTTGGATCAACATCTTGCATAGCATGCTACTCACTTTGATGCTGAGTCTGGGAACCAGCGGCAACTGTTGATTTAGCACTGGGAGTGGTTGGGATGCGGTCTGGGGGATTAGAGCTGTAGCTCTCTTAAACTGACCACCCTATCAGACTATAAGCCCTTATCTCATAAGATGTGGTCTGATCAGATTTTGTTCCAGGACACTGATATGATAAAACACCTTGTTATATTCTGGAAAGTGATTGAAACCTGTGATCAAACGAGTCATATAATTTGTCACTGTGTTAGTAACGAGATCCCTCAGACCCCACTTTAACCATTAGTGGACTTCAATAGGAGTCCTCAGTGGCTTCAGTGTCTCCTAATTCCTACATTTATGTACAGTTATTTATTTGTATTCACCTTCAAGTCTGTATTTGTATTTATTTTTTGCAGTGTATCTATGTTTAAAAAAGAAGTTACTACCATACTGTCAAGGTGCTCCTCTCCATTGAGGTGCTATTTAATAGAAAGTGTGTAATTTAAAGAAACAGTTACCTGGGTTTATGCTTGTATGGATGTGTTACCATTTTTTTAATGATCTTATTTTGCATCTATGCATCTAGTACGAGCACTATATATTCACAACATGTATATCCATGCACACACACACAGTGTTCTATACTCACTCAGCAGTATGATGGCACACAGGAGGATAGCAATGAGTGCCCCGGTGCTGAGGCCAGGAGAGCTTCTCTGAGGCTCAGTGTTACAAAACTTTCGACCTTCGCGGTCGCAGGTGCACACCCCCACAGTGAGGGTCTGAGTGCTGCTCTGCATGGGGTAGTCACCATCTGTGATCACCACGGGAACCAGGTAGATGCTCTGGTGCAGGCGGCTGTAGCTGGCTCGACGTGTCAAGATAGCAGCAGTGTTATCTGAGTCAGAGAAAGTCCTGTTAGATGGTTGTAGCACAGTGTGTCTGACACACTGTTACATGATCACTTGATCATCAGGTTGGAAGAGGAGAGCAGCCACTCAGGCCACTGTACCTCAGTGAGAGGACAAATCTGAAGGAAATCTGTGTTATTCAGGGAAAAGCAACCATCAGGTAAGACTGGGTAACTGACACAAGAGCTATATTCATTATTTCTCACCACAGTCAGTTTTTACAACTTGATCAAAGTGGTTGAGTATCTGTATATTGCAGAAATTGCGGGTATGTGTTGAACCACCACACCAGAATCACAAACACAGTGCTGATCAAAACCAAAAACTATGGTGTGTTATGGTGCAAGTTATTCACCCTCCATTCTGCTCATTCAGATGGAAAACAGCTTCCTGCTAAATCTGGTGCACACATCTTTTCATTCTTTAAATGATTAATGCAAGTGCACTCTGTCCTTAAACTCCAAAAAAAAAAAACTTAAATATAAAATGTCACCCTGTCCACAGATGTAAAACACAGAGAAACCCTGTGTAGATACATACATACAGCACAGCAAGTTACCAATCTGTGTCCATCGAGACAGCGACAGCACATCTAATACTGATTCACTGCTGACAGTCTATCTATGCTAGCAGGCAGACCGAAGGACAAAGAGCTGAGGCCATTTTTCACTTTGCTTCCTGTGATTACAGGAAGACTTTAACATGATCACTCTCACGATAAATCATAATCACTACATTTGTAGAAACAGGGTAACTGGCCTTAGTTGATGAGTGAGCAGTCAGACTCTCTACATCTGATGGTAGCTGTAACACATGAGTACAGAAGCTAAAACCGTACACCACTCTGTTGAAACAGTTTATATTCATTAAATGCCTTTGTTAGGTGTTAATGTCTCCTCCATGAAATTTATAGAGCACCTGGTGTCTGGTGTGGTACCCACCTCCATTGTCTAGAACGCTGAAGTTGCTGTGGTGTATCCCCTCGGGGGCGAGGCTGAAGTAGAATTTGTGTCCTGTGGACGGCTCATCAGCATCCACGGCGCTGACTGTCTGGATCCGCTATCAGGCACACAAAGACCCATTAACACCAACCTCTCCATCCAGTTCAGTCCATGAAGAACAGTGGATGAGTGTAAAATGACTTAGTCTGCTGTGGTTAAAGAAGTCTTTTAAATGTCTCTGTCATGTTAGAATCATACATATTAATAACCAATTCGATGAAATGAAAATTTGTTTCTTTTGTAACTGTAACTCATTATATTTACAATCATACTGGTCCATTTGTTGTTCTACAGTTATCAAATTGAAATGCTTACATAAGTACATTAGTGCTGTTTTCTTTTGCACATTTTCATTTCTACTATCCTTTAGTATTTCCTTTTCCATAGAATGTAACAAAACTCTCTGACAGTGGAGAAGTGGATTATGCCAATGCAGGGGTTTTCAGAGGTTTTGAGATGCCTACAGTGTAAACTTGTTTTCATTGCAGCTGATTAAATTCAGACTGCACGTAGCTGCTCGTCTCTATGAAGGAGCATGCTACAAACTCTCTACAGTGAGTGGTCACGTCTGCAGAGAGTGACTTTCACACACTTCACACTCCAGAGATAGACAGAAGCTGATGACACAGGGTCTCCATGGATTTTCTGAGTGAGATAGAGCCGGATTCACAAAACAACAGCACATGTACAGCTGCTATTGGCTTCTGATGCTGATGATTGTTTGCCCTTTGGTCAGGATTAGAACTAACTCTTGATCATTGTTAAATCCCCATTAAATTGATCAGTAGATTGATCAGAGTTGGTCACAAATCCATACTACAGCTACAGCTACAGCAGCAGAAGCAGCAGCTACAGCAGCTACAGCAGCAGCAGAAGTGGTACAGAACCTTGAGAATCTGCAGAATTATATTCCAATTATTTCTCAGATATATGTTTTATTTTTTTGTTTGACCACATTCTTATTTAATTGAACTGGGGAAACTATCCGGAGAAACAAGCTGCTAAATTAAAGGCTTTAACAAAGTTATGCCCAGTGACACACGTCCACCACACACACACACACTGGAGCAGATCTGGAACCTGAGGGAAGCGGCGGATGATATCCAGTCAACAAACAGTGACAATTAACACTAAGGGACAGATGAAAGGGCAGAGAAATTAAAGGATGAAAGGATAGCAGGATGACAGCGATGTGTGGAGATCAATAGCAGCCAAGTGTGTGTGGCACAAGCAGTGTGGTTGCACGGAAATGTGTTTTGTTGTCATATGTATTTGTGTAACTGAGACCACACATACAGATTTGTCTTTTAATCCTATTTATTGTTGAATGATATATTTGTATGTGTATGTGTATAGCACATGTTGTAACAGCTTATGCACTTTAATCACATTAGTTGAATCCTGTGGTAATGAAATGAATCATATCTAGTGGTTTTACTGCAGAGAACAATTACACTCAGCGCTGTCTATATCATTCACATTTCAATGTAGCTATGTGATGATTAAAACCACATGTTACACAGGTCTAACAAAGTTGAACTGTTGAGTTAGTCAATTAAGAAGGTGGAGGGAAATATAATTAAATGTCAGTAAGTACTGACAATAAGTAAATGTAAGGACTTTAATTGGTGAATTGGCTGTGTAATCCCCCATAAAAGCAGGATGTGAAAATTTAAAAATCCGCAAAACCATGAAGAAGAAATCATTCCTGATGCATGTAGCAGTTTAAAAACAGGATGCACTTCTAAAGCTAGAACCATGAGACACAGGGGCCTATATTCACCACACCCAGGACAATGGTCAGTGTAGTAGTGATGGCTGATTCCATGCAAATGTGGGTTCTTCTGTTCATAAAAGGGGATTATCAACTCAGTTTAGCCTCTTGGACTGGACATATCCCTTAAGTGATTCATAAAAGCATCACAGCACAATAACTACAGGACCACCTGCTGTGAGCAGGCTGCACAGCCAGCTCTTATTCTTTACCAGTTGTCATTTGAGATCACTCTTCCACAATGAAATATTGTTGCAGAACAAACCTCTGGACAATCAGCAGTAAAAAACAATTATTACATCTGAGGTTCACTGGCCTCACTTGTGATTTTGTGTTCAGTAAGGAAACCATCTTTACACAATGCTTTTCTTGTATGTGATTTAAAACCTCACACTCTCATCACTGTCCTATTCTTCTCTGTGGCCTGTCTGTCATGTTTCCCCACAGAGAGCCCCTGCTGGTGGAAGTGAACTAACATTTAGCAGCTTCTCTACAAACCCTCAGCCGCCACAACAACATTAATCATGTGACCCAAACACAGCTGTTAAATGTGATCTCTGTAATCCATGTAGTTATTCCATTTCTCCGATGAAAACTTCTCTGCTTCTCTCAAAAACTAATTACATCCACCAACAAAAGAATATAACTTCAGGATTTTGTCATACCTGACCAGCTTTGGTTCTCTCGCAGACAAAGGTCTCATAAATGGTGGCGAAAGTGGGCGCGTTGTCGTTGATGTCGAGTAGGCGGATGTAGACAGGGACCAGGCTTTTCTGACGGGGGTTATCTGCAGGAGAAACACAGGAGAGAAACCCTCACTGCTCTATTCTCAGACGCTGTGAACTGTTCTGCTGATGTACTTTACTGAGCAGGCCCAACAGGTTTTGAGATTGAATGCATAAAAGTCCTATAATTTTGACAGTAAACAGCCAGGCTTCATTTCCCATTGATGTATGTGTCCAATAAAAATATTGAAAACTGAGCACAACTACTCCTGAGGGCTTCCGTTTTTACTATTATTAATTATTTACTTCAATTATTTGAGGTTTAAATGTTTTCTCATTGATTAACAGAAATTCATCAATGTGCAACAATGACTCCAGGCTCAGCAGCAAAAACATCCATGGATGGATTTGTGTTTTTTTCCCTTAATTTTGGAATTTTATTTCTGCTCTTCACATCATTTAAAATGTGTAGCTTTCAATAAAAATTGAGTTCAGTGACTCTCAAGTCTGTAAATTATCTTTTATAAATCATTTACAGGTTTTGGCGGGAGTGGAGTCACACAAAAAGCTTTGAGGAGGATTCTGAAATCTGAGGGGAACATGCTGTTACATGTTACTGAATTCACTTCATGATAAGTGATTGTGATTGATACACTGTAATACAGGAAGACAGTTAATGCTTCGTTAACAGCTGCTCAACTTACTGAACTCAATGGCGACGACTGAAATGTTGTGCCAGGCCATCTCCTCTCTGTCCAGTTTTCTGAGTAGAAACACAGACCCATTTCCTGGATGGACATTGAACAGGCGATCCATGTCGGTGTGACGGTCGATCGCGTACCTGTAACAAGAGGAGAGAGAGCTGAGTTAAAGCCTGAGGGCAGAATCAGCTATATCATGGGTAGAGGACTGATTCTTCTTAGTCAGGCAAGAAGGTGTTGATAGAGATGAGAGGTTAGCTGTTCTTCTACCGGTACCGGTACTCACAGGTAGGGGTGGTATTATGCAAATTCCAAAACTAATGACTTCATTGTCAGACAACTGAGGGAACAGCTCGAAAAACCACATTTCAACGTAGGGAGCAAATTACAGACTTTTTGGTCAATTCTCACATTCTGGGAGTCAGAAGGCAAGAAAAACACCAAATATGTGTTAAAGAGCCTTCAGATATTTTCATAATATGCTCCCTTTAAGAAGAAGAAGAAGAAGAAGAAGAAAACTCTTCTGAACAGTAATATCTGAGTTACTTAGTATTTTTGCAAATAGATCGAAGGTCAACACAGCAAGAGGGCTATCAGTAAAGACCTGTAAAACCAAACATAAGCTGTCAATAGAGGCAAAAATACTCTTAAAATCTGATTTACAAGAGACCACTGATTATGCTACTCCCTGTGTCAACTCGAAAAAAAAAAACAAACAAACAAAAAAAAAAAACAACTTCCTGTGTCAACTTATGTTTTTGCACTATAGTGGAAAAGTCAAATGTTTAAAGATAGATTACAACAGTGCTATCTAGTATTCAGGCAAGCCTCTGCCTGCAAACTATTAATGAAAAAAAAAGATAGTGTTTTTACAGTATGATAAATCATAACACTGTTATACGTAATTTCAACTCGAAAGGACAGAAAGTGCAGAGTGTGCGAACCTGGAAATCCTAACAGCTGGAATCACTGCGTCGCACTGAGAGCTGCTGTGTTTTGTCATGTCCTTCAATTTAACCGCTCAACACATCACAGCTACTTGAAAATCGCTTGCCAATGTCTGTGGATTGCTCACAGAGCATTCTCTATTTTTGAACTAGTTGCTGAATGCAGCTATTCACAGCTTCGGATAATAGAACTGAGATGCCTTTGATTCTGTCTTTTTTCCGCTGCCTTTCAAAGTGGAGGCAAACTGCTCTGTGAACACGAACTGTATATTGTACTTTGTGTGAGCATCCCAGTGCCAGGATCAAGGCTACTCTTACTATCCACTCAAAAGCACAGCATCAAATTGCTTACTGCAGTTTATTATGCACCACACAGTCAGTTACTGTTTTCCACAAAGAGATATATGAATCTGAATAGAAAACATTGGCTCAATACATCCATGCTTGATCGTAATTAGAAAGCACTCAACGGTAAAATAATAGTTCACCAACACTTTGTGAGCAGATGATACACAGACACATACACAAATGCACAAACACAGAAATAATTGGAATTGTGTGTGAGCATGCATGTGTGTGTGCCCCCTTGTGACACATCATTTTAAGAGCACTCCATGGTCCCTTGCTTGTTTTAATTGGAGTGTGTTCCTCATCAGTTTGCCTGCTGTAAGTGGAGAGAAATAAAGACTTTGCACGTTTCCAGCTGTGCACTGTCCTGTCTGCCACAGCTCATCTCCTGTCACTTGATTATTTCTTTTTGACTCATCCTGCACCACACCACTCTACACTTTGAGTATTTAATCCTAACTCATCTTCCTCTCTAAATTCACATTTTTGTGGCTGTGCCATGTTGAAATTGAAGTTTCCTTCTGAGATCAGGAAAGTTTCAACTTATCTTCATAGTCTTGTAATTCTTGATCAAAACCCACTGCACCAGAGCAAATTACTGAGGGCTTAAGGCACTTTAATTTGTAAACATCCAAAAAATTCCCAGGATGCAGTCTGAGTACTGGACAGTTAAATCAGGAGAGCAACAGAGCTCTCTTCAAGCCATCTTCATACAAAGCATCAATAATGAACAGCTGTGCATTTCAAATATAGCCTGTGCCCACCGTGCACAGACAGCTGGGTTTATAGTCTTAACACTGCTCGTTCCACCAGCTATCTTTTAACACACTTCATATTTCTCCTCTGCTTCCCCTCTTCTCACACTCTTATCACAGCTCCTAACAGGCCTTTAGAGAATCAAAGTCCATTTGAAGTCAAACTTCTTTCCAATTCAATGTAGTTTTGCTGAGGTTCATAAAATAGCAGAACAGTAACTATAGTGAAGCAAACTTTCAAATATGACAGCCCTGTGCTG
This sequence comes from Selene dorsalis, assembly GCA_900303245.1. NCBI lineage: Eukaryota > Metazoa > Chordata > Actinopteri > Carangiformes > Carangidae > Selene > Selene dorsalis. The sequence goes on from OMNW01034002.1 coordinate 13,878, forward strand.
AAGGCACAGGCTTACTGCTGTCACTGATATGATGAGTTGATTGCTTTAAAGTCCGACTGCTTTGTTAATTGTTGATATTCATCTGTTTTGTTGCTTGGCTGAAATAAAGAAACAAGTGATCTGAGGAAATATCAGAAATACTGCTCTTCTCTGAAACTTGTGAGAAGGTTGTGAGTATGACTGACAGCAGCCAGGCAGGATACAACCCGCATATCAACGTGTGCTGCTCACCGTTGAAGGGAAATCACCATTTAGCACCTAAACTGACTGATGTTGACATTTGATAGCAAAATTTTGAAATGTGTGTGTTACATCTAATTAGCTGTCCAACTTTACCTTGACGACGATTTTGGGAGCTTGACCAATTAGCTGATGCCCAGGACAAGATACAGATAGGATGGTGTCATTAATTACACAGCTCATATGCCCTAGTGCTGGGCTTTGGTCAACACGTGACCATCTAGAGTCATCTGCAGTGACGTTACAGCTTGAATCAAATCCAGTTTCAAATGAACAAATTTAATTGGCTGTGGGTTAAAACTGTTCTATATCTGAAGGCATGATGAGCAGCAAAAGCTGTGATTTTCTGGGAAGACATAAAATGAATTTGCACTATATGCACTATATTTAACATACACGTCATTCAAATCAACCTAAAACCTAGAAAAGGTCTTAAGATGAGGTTGACCAAATATGAAGCAGATTGGATGATGTTCACCTCAAAATGTCCCATTTCCTGTCTTGACCATGTTCTGTTGGCCTACCAATTTTTATCCATCTACTTAAAAGTAACCCATATGCAGGGGGGGGTTAGAGCAGTCTAGGGGGAACTACTGAGGCAATTTACCACAGCCATGTGCAAGACCCCTTCAATACGTACAAAAGCGATTCATTTTTCCAGAGAAGAAGACACACAGGAAATACAAAGGGGTCCTTAAACATTCCAGTGCACTGGGGCCCTTATAGACAGAGGGAATACAAAAAGGTACTCATACTCCTCACCTTGTCTGGTGCACTTGGGCTATAAAAATTGAAACATGCAGCAGGTCCCATCTGGCTGCTCTGCTGTCAGGAAGCTGCAACAATGACATTTACAATGTTGCTTGAGGAAAATTAGGTTGTTAATTTAGATAATGAAAGGAACTGAAAAGATAGTATGTATTTAGACAAACCAGAGCACAGATTGTAATCCCTAAATGGCAAATAAAGCTTGATTTAAAAATAATCAAGTGTCCAGGGAAACTGAAACTGTCTTTGAAATGAAACTAATTCCCAGAGGTCTGATGCTACAGTAAGATTTCAGCCATTTTAAAGTATTTTATTGGGCTTTTACCCCTTTAATTGACAGGCTAGTCGGAAAGACAGGAAATGGGGAGAAAGAGAGAGGAAATGACACAACAAGGGGCCACTAGGAGATTCGAACCACAGCTGGCTGTAGTGAGGACTATAGCCTCTGTATGTAATGCGCCTGCTCAACCCAGTGACCTACAATGCCCCAGCCATTAACATTTTAACCTGTTTTAACATCATTTAAAAATGAAACAAAGACTGAAGCTCAGCCTTACCTGATCATGCTGCGAACTCCATCAGGGTCCATGGCACTGACAGAACCCACGGCCACGCCCACCTCAGTGTCTTCCTTCACCTCCATCAGGTAGCTAGCCTTGTCAAACAGTGGTGGCTCATCAACGTCTTCCACACCAATCCGAACTGTGGCCACATCTTTGGAGCCAGTGGACATGAAACGAGGGTCCACCTGGGTGTTCTGGACCTGGATCTCTATTGTGTATGATGACTTCTTCTCATAATCCAGGGGCTGCCAAGCGGAAAACATTAGAGACACAGGAGGAATTTAGAAGGACTGGGTCTCTTAGAAGTGGTATACTATTGTGTGTAGTGGGGCTTCGCCTATGGACACACTGCAAGCATGGCATGAGCAGCGTGTGTGCGTTGCTTGAACTGCTGCGGCTCACAAGTGTGTGTCATTCACACAGGCAGCGTTTCTGCTGCGTCACCACTACTGCCAGTCCTGCCATTCTACATAGAGTTTGCCTTTGATATTGCCCATCAACAATACAATGTTTAATTTCGTTTAATTACAAATGTAACTTGTTTACATAGACAAGCATATGCTGAAGTGGAATGAGTAATTAAATAAAAAATAAAAAATATGTTAAAAACCCACAACAATCCCTCTTGGACTGGATCTGTAGTTTCCATGTGGGGTTACATATGAGTACTATATTTCCTAAAATAAAAACTTAAAAAAAAAAAAGCCTGCTCCTCAGTTTTCCAAAACACAGTCCTGAAATCATTTCACAATAAAAGCAATGAGAGGGGGGTCAACACCAGAGTGCTTTTAATTTGAAAGGCCACCGGAAGTGCTGAGTTAAAAAAATGTTTTTTTTCTCACGTGTGTGACGTATTCTACAGATATAAACATACGTTGCAGGCATGATGTCAATATCACCATCAACAAGTGTGTATTTTTGCCAAGAGCCGTGTGCGACACGCAGAGAAAACAGGCGAGACTGCTATTCTCTAGATGTGGTGCAGCTGCTCTAACCTGTTAACACGCTTGCAATCTGTCAGGGCCGTTACATCCCACAACCAGATGAGAATGTACACCCCCCACCCACCCACCTCTCCATTCCACAAACCCCACACAACCCTTTACAACACACTTCTAGTTGCTGCTACTTCAACTTAGTCTGAACTGAGTCAGTGTTATAACCTTTTGCACACACGCACAAAGACCACTGTCAGGGCAGTTGTTAGCCATCAGAGTAAATTAATACACAGAGCACTTCCTGGACTTCATCAGAATGCAGAGCCTCTATAATTAAATGTGTGTGAGTGGCTCCTCTGTCAGATGGCATCACGTACTCAGTGGTTTTAATCCCCATTGCTTCAGTAAGACTCTCCATTACATCTGATATCTGATAACAGAGTTTGCACCCTCAGTGCTTCTCTGTTGGTGGCTCTGACAGCAGCTCTGTCTGCTCCGTTCCCCAATGGTTCTGCATACAGAGAGCGATCATGGCCAACTGGCAGTTCTCCAAGCAGAGTTTTTCTGTAACACACTGGATGTAATTTACACATGAAGCCTCGCGGGAAGAAGCTCACTGTCAAAGGTTGAACACTATTACCTGCTCCATCAATTTAATAAAGAAGTCCACCAGCTTCACTGGGCATAAACTCTTACTTTCCTCACTTCTCCAGCAAATACATAGTATTTTGGTATGTTGTGTCTGTGTAATAGTTCTGGTTTTATGCAACATGATGCACTGTTACTGATATTTTAAGGCTAAAATCATAAGTGATGATAACATCATTATTAATCACCCAGACCTAATGGTCCTCTGCAGATATTGACCTTTTCATTTGCTGTCGTAAGGAGGCACGTTTCAAAACCTGTTGGAATGTGGAGACAATAATATGAGTGTTTGCATGACATTTAAAAAAATGAAATGACTGCAAAGACCCAGATAGTGCTGTCCTGTCAGCCTCTGTGCAGCAGAGAAAAGAAAGAAAGAACCCCAAGAAGGAAATGAAGAAACGTACTCAGTCTGCTGACTAAGAACATCAGATTAGAGTCCAAGCCTTAATTTCGGAAAGATACAGTAAAAAAAATTTGATTCAGGCTTTTCTGGTAATCTCAGTTGTATTGTTATAATTAGATTCATGCTAAGCAACACTGAGGGTTACGTTTCTTTTATCTTGTTGCCTTCACTTCAGCATTGGCCTGTTTGTTTGCAAATGCCTCCAGTGTGGTGAGAGCGTTGAAGCAAAGGTTTTTCTCCTCAACAAAGAGAGGGGCCCAATATCACCCGCTCTTCGCTGATGGCTTCACTGATTTTTGTAGTGATTGTGTGTAAATGTTTTCCTGGCCTGGCTCCTGGGTTATCTCACTGAACTTTTGACTGCTTAACAGACTCCATACTGCATGACTGACCTAACTGTGACTGTCAACCTAGGGACTGGAGGTGACTGAGCTTTTGCCATCACGGTCCCGTGGCTTTGAATCAGCAGCCAGCAGTGTTGGTATCTTCCTCCATAAAGCTGCTTCTGACACTTGAAGTCATCTGTATGTCCTGTTTACTTCTGTCTTATTGCTACCCTGTACACTGCTTTATTATGTCCTCCTGCTCTTCCCTCACTTGCTTTACTCTCCTTCCTGTATTTGTCGTACTGCTATTTTATTTATCTTATTAAAGCAACAAATAAATTGCCTCCCAGTCTTCTGAATGGAAGAAAGCATCTCAAATGAAGTTTGAGTTGAGATTTTCTGATTTTGTAAAGCTAGATTTACAGAGCTAGATTTGCGCTAAAAAGGTTCAGTGAAGCAGATGTTGAGTGTGTGCTTGTAACAGTTTTGATTCATTGTTTTGTGAGGAGTTTTTTTTATGTCACAAGATATTTTATGCTTTTAGTTGATGTATGAAGTCATCTGGTTGAAGAGGATCATGGGAATTGGACCCATACCTCACATCTTCAGCCAGACAAAGCCTTTTCATACTCTGTATTAACCTGTGTCCTCAGTGATCCAATCACCAGCAGTCTGTTAAAATGAGTCTTGGTTGACTCACTTCCTGCTTTATGTGTAAATGAGAAGGTGTGTATTGCTGTTTGAGGGGTTGAGTGAATCAATGCACAGCTTTTACAATGAAATTAAGTTTTGTCCTTTTAAAATAGTAAGATAGCTTCAGTACTGGAACTGTGTGGCAGTCCTTCAGAGGTCCTTCACACTGCTAAAGGAATACGTGATAGGATCTCTCATGTGATAAAATGTGTTAATACCAAGTCTGATCGGGGCCTAATGTGAAGTCATTACGTGCTGATCAGGCAGCAGCACTTTCCGAATCTCACTCTTTGTAAATATAAGTGATGGGCCGTTAGGTTGTATGGAGGTCATGTGAGTCACGGAGGAATGTCCAATGTGAAGACTGACTCAGTCTATAATCAGGATGAAGGATGTCAGAGCATTGCTAAGGTGCTTCCATACTTGCATGCTGGGTGCATGCTGGGAAAACACAAATTCCTTTTAAAGTCTGAATGGCTGGATCTCACTGAAGGGTCTGAAAGCTGTCTGAACCAGATATCACCACAATACAATTAACAAAAGCAATGAGAGTGAATCTTACACGTTTTAGAGGTCATAAAATTAATTCCTGTTGTTCTAATTAAGCTGTAAAATGAACTTGTTTTAAAAGCTTCTGACTCAACCACCTCCCCTGAACCATTTCATTGGTGTTCTTTCACCAGATGACATTCAAAATGAACACATGCTGGGATTCAAACACAAATATGAATCAGGTTTCAGCTACTTAAAATCTAAAATTAGGAATGACAATCTTATGTGATATTTGTTACACTCAATTTATATTCAACACTGATGCCACAGCTGCCCTGATGTTGCGAAGCCCAGCCATCATCAGGTTAGATCCTGTGCGGCTCATCTACTATCACTGTTCACTCCAAACCTGTTACCATGACCAGTGAACACACACATTTAACCCAGTTACACGTGACTGGCATCAGCAGTCACTGAATAAAGCAACTAAACAGAAAACAGCCAATAATCATGTAGACATGACACAAAGCAGCAAGGGAATGACTGGATTCTATTCCTATTTACATGTGTGGTGATCAAAGAGAAATAAAGCTACAATATTGTAACTGAAGGATGATGCAGATTAAAATAAAATTTAAAAATTAAATGTTTTAATGTAAGCATGGAAGGACCAAGATGGAGTGAAAGAAAGAGGGAAAAGAAAGAGTCAGAGTGAATCAGCATCAGTCCACTCCAGTTCTAAAGTCTTATCCTCACTCAACCATCACAGTTCCCTCATCTACTATTATAGACCTGGTGTTTACATCTCTATTTCTAAACCAGAACAACAGCATCAATCACATTCAAATGGTGGATTATTATTCTTTTTTTACATGTCGCTGGTGTTTTGTCATGCTTCTGCTAAAACGAGTGCAGACACAGACAACCTATAGGCGCCTCACTGCAGATCCAGCTCTCACACCGTTAGTGAGGAGTTCATGCAAAATGTCACTACATTCAACTAAAGATCAAACACCTCAACTTCTATAAAGACACAATCTTCTCCCTCCAAGTTACACAGAGACATTTAATACGCACACTTTCGTATATTTCTTTTTGCCTTATGACTGAAGAAACACAAAATTCCACATTCATGCAGTGTGTTTTACACAAAACGAGAGATTAAAGACCGATTTGAATTAAAGTTGCTCACAAGCTTCGCGGCAGATTTTCCCCTCACTTTTACCATCACTAGACCCGATTAGAGTCCGATGCCCCCGCACACCAACCCCTCCCCGTCACCATCGGCAGCTAATAACTGAAATAAAAAGACACCCAGCATGCATACAACTTCTGTTGACTCCAAAAAAAGAAATTAAAAGAAATCTGTGTGAATATGAACAGTTGTAACATGCAGAGTTGAGTCACCTCTTACCGCTGTGATCCGTGGACGGCGCTTTAATCAGGGCGACGGACAGTGAGACTGATCGTTCCTCTCTGTCCTCTCTCTCAATCTCTCTCTCCCTCCCTCCCTCCCTCTCTTTCTCTCTCTGTCTTGCTCTCTCTTCAGAACGCGCACACTCTCTCTTGGTCCCTGCCTCTCTCTACTCACAGCCCCCCACTACCACCGCCAAATCAGCAAATTGACTAGTTGAGATTGAAATGGCTGCTGCTGCTGCTTGGCCGATTAAAGACGCACGCGCGCATTCAGGAGCACGCATCATGGTTGGGTCTTCATTCCAGCTGCACCTGGCGCTGTAAGCATTTATTTTCAAAGGCCATCAGACTGCTGTCTTAAAGGAGAAGTCCTTCAGCAACAGTAACATGCGCTTGTAGGTGTTGTTATTGAGTGAGTTCTCTGCAGAGTTCAGGTAGTAGACATACACTACCAGAGCACACCATCACCAAACATGTCACTTATGTATGGGAACAGTTATTTTTACATTCTTTTCATTATAATGTTACAGGTTTTGTTTTGCATTACCCTTATTGATTGAATTTTCTTGGTCTTTCTACTGCCGTTGTTTCTTTGAATCATTGTCATTGTTATGTGGTGATAAGATCGTCTTGCACTGGTCTTAAATTGCCCCTGGAGGAAAATAAGGTTTGATATATGTATAGACACAGTCAGACGTTTTCATCACTCTACTCCTCTGGACTGAGACCTCAGATGTTCTACCTGCAGTCTGCTCTACACACCCATAGGTCACAGCTACCATTACTCAAATTTGCCCATCACCTTTCACATCATGTTCCAGTGGTCTTTCAGACCTGGTGTTTCTCAGTCTTCTCATGCACCTCAGCCCTGACGTTCATGTCAGTCAGGATTGCCTCATCTGTCACTATTGCCCTCTCTGTCTCCTTGTTAACCACCACGATATCAAGTTGAACAGCCAGCAGCTGTCCATCACCTGGAGCCTGGAGTTTGTTTATTTGTTTCATTCATTGAAAAAACAAGAAGATAAAAACAGTTCAAATAATAATAATAATGCAACTCCCGCATGAAGGGGGGCAGAAAGAAGTGAACTTATGTTGTCTAGCCCCTTTTTCAAGAAATCCTTTCACAAATGAGATGATATATGTATGAAAGCAAAGAAGAAGTCCCACAGGACCTCCACTCTGTTGCTCACTTTTAATGGTATGTTCCAATGGGACTTTGGGTTGTCTAATCCATACTCGGCACAGATGTTCCTGATCACAAACCCTGGTGATGTCATCAGGGTGTTCTCAGCTTCTCTCTCTCTGCAGTGGAAAGCTATACATTTGGAAGAGAAATCCATAGGTCCAGTCAAAGATGGTATCCAGTTGCACTGTGGGATCCAATGTCAGGGATTGAAAATCAGGACCTCTCAGCATTCACCGGTTCAAACTTGGCAGTTCCTCTTGAAGCCCTTCCCTCATGACTTATAAAGAGAGACTTTTGAGTGCAACATTAAATGATCAGAGTCAGCCCATCTCAACAATTCCCTGAAGTGCAAGTGTTGTTTGATTTTTTCACATGTTTCCTGTAGAACATTAAATGTCACCCTCCTGAGGAAATTTTGTAGTTAATTACTATTACTATGATGATACATTAATTCATTTATTTATTATGGTTAAATAATTATAATTATCCTGTAGGCCTATGTTATGCATGAAACTGTATTATTTTGTTTGTAGCTTAAATAATAAAAATGATTGTCATCAAGACTGTCTAAAGTAAACACTTTGAAATAATGTGATGCTCAGTTCTGATCAAGTTTTTTTCTTTATGAGCAGTTTGTATCCTGTCTGTCTTCCCTATCTGTTTCTAACAATAACTAGCAAGTGTTGACAGGGAAATGAACAGAGTTAAGTTGCTCAAACTATCACAGTCAGCAAAGTGTGCCTGCATTTTGGATTAAACATCACTGGACTGTTACTTTTCTTCTGTATTCAGTAATTGACTTGTTAGGGCTTCCACATTAGTAGGAAGCAGCTGGAGGAGAGTGGGTGAGTTCTGTTTTCATCTCTTTTCAATATAAACCAGAGAAAGCTATCAGGTGTCTGATGCCTCGTATTATGTGCTGGGACCCTCTTTGTACTGTTGGTGAAGTATGGTGCTGTTCTGACCATTATTTGTGGCTATGAGTGGCTTTTTTGATTGGCTGGCTCTTGGCTACAAAGACAGCAGTATTTTACCATCTGGCTGTCTGTGCTGAAGTAGCTACATCTAGAGAAGTTTGCGGTCGGTGAACTTGATCTCTCTGGGGGGGGGGGTTCTACTCAGTCTCACAGTGCGTTAGACCATGGGTTAAACTTACGCAGGAACATCCCTTTAACTTATATGTTGATCCCTAGAGGAATTCTATGTAATTACAGAAATACTGCTGACACTTCCATGTTGCGTCTGGCATTGTAGGCTGCAGTCACACACATGAGTGCAGACACTCCTTTGCCTGCCGGAGCTGAATGTTGCCCACCACGCTTCTCCAGTGTTTGTCGTGAAAGGAAGCGTTCCTACAGATGTCCAACAGAACCCATTTGTACTGTGGCAAATTCAAACACTTTCCAGTCATGCAGTTGTTCTTCTAACACATGAAAGCACTGAATTTTTACTGAGAGAAGCCACCGCAAACATACATTACACTCACAGCACCATTGATAACACTACATTAGACTCATAGCACTATTTCCAACACAATAATCAGGTCCAGTACATGTAATAGCAACACATCCTACTTATATCAGCAGTAAAAGTGACATCCATGTCTGCTCTCAGTCTGATTTCTGCTGGGCTCTCCACTAAAGAAAAACAACACCAATGTAAATGTTTTCTCTGCTGGTCACTTTTTTGGATTGTATTCCTTCTGCTGAACAACCAGGCTTTTCCTGTGTTGTACAATCCACCTCTCAACTGTCTTAGGCACTTGTTTCTGTCTGTTGTTAGCAGACTCACTGCTCCTTTACCCTCTCCTGTCCTGTTGTGAGGTAAAATGCATCATTACAGGAATGGTGCTGGTCAACATGAAATTTAAAACAAGAAATACTGAAAAATACCACGAAATCTGCAATTTCAGTATGGATTGATAAACTGTTGGTCTGTTGCTAGGATGTGGTCTGCTGTTCTAGTGTCCCTCCCATTGATTGTGCTGGGGATGATCTCCCCATTTCTATTTGCCACACGCCATTTAATTGTTTTAATTTTAGCTATCACAGAGCCCTCCATGGTCAGGCACCTGCATATTTGGGAGGTCTTCTCTCTGTTCTGTCCTGTTAGGCCACTACGGTCTGCTGAGTGCCGTCTATTCACTGTCCCCTGCACAAAATTAAAAACAGAGGTGATAGAGCCTTTGTGTCTATCGTTCTTAAATGGTGGAATGTACTGCCATATGAACTAAGAATGGGCTCTTCTGTTGATATGTTATAAAGTCAGTTAAAACATATCTGTTTACGTGTGCGTTCCAGTAATATATAATATGTAATATTATGGAACTTATTCTGTGTAATTTTGCTATAATTCTGTCTGTTGTTTTTGATTTTGTATTTTAACCATGTGAAGCACTTTTGAGTCCTCTCTGAGAAAAGTGCTATATAAATACAATTTTACTTACCCTACTTACTTTTACTTTAATTTCACAACATCAAGGGCGTTCATTTGAATTCTCCCTCCAGTAGTATTTGCAGTCAGCATAAACTGTTTATCTATCTGTTTTAGTGATGGTCTTCATTGACTTTTAAATATACCCTCCTTGAAAATCCTGGACTATTTACTTCTCCCATTCTGCCTCATGTTACACCTGAACTACATCAACTGAGACAACTGAGTAATGTATAATGTACAATAACCACATTCTTTATTACAAGGACACAGTCTACAGTAAAATCCACGTATTACACTGGTTTAATAAGCTCACATGAAGGGAACATAAGGGCCCTGTTCTCCAGCAGCTGACCCCGTCACCTCCTATAGAATGTTTTTTCTAGTTTTCTCAGCCCCTCTCTCTTGTTCACCTGTTCGTCTCTTTAAGGTTTCCTCCCTCAGTAACTCCCTTAGCTGAGAGTAAAATTATACTTCATTTGTATAAAATATGTAGCACAAAGGAAATGACCTGCTTCACATGAAAAGACAAAGACCAATGTCCAAAGCATTTCTGTAAAATGAAAAACAAATTAAACATGTGTTGGAATAATAAAAATAAAAATGAATAAAGAATTAAAATATAACATAAAAATGATAATGAATTGACTAATAACCTAACAAAAGCATTCAAAATTAAATAGCTGACTAAATCAAACTTAAATAAAATGATTACATAGTAAAATCCGGTAGTGATGTTTGGCAGCTAGCCATAGGAGCTTCCAAAAGCACCAAATCCTACTGTCACCAGACTGCTTCCATGGACTGTATATTGGCTACATTGCTGTAGGTAAGCTGTAGGAACTTGATGTTGTAACAGTTTGCTTCAGGAGTAAGATAAAAATGTGAGGCAAATGCAGGTCCAGTGGCACAAAAATATTTATTAAACTTTCACAAATCCTTGGACATGCAGGGGAAACCACTGGCACAGAGGGCATGGAAAAGGCATTCGACACAGACATTATACAACAAAGACAAAGGGAGAACACTGAGGTTAAATACACAGGGGAACAAGACACAGGTGGTGCAATCAAGAAAGGTGAAACACACAGGAAGAACTTCAAAATAAAACAGGAAACATCTCAACTACACAAAGGAACAGGCAGTGGACATGACACTAAGACAAGACACAAGGAATTTTATCACACAAGACACGAACAGGCAATACACAGAGGACGTGACAGGCACAGGTCTAGGTTCTGTCTCAGGACAAAACCCTAAAAAACAACTTCAGGCATGAGGAAACAGTAAAGATTTTCTATTTACTGTTTATTTTCTTTTGGAATGTGTATTTTAAAATTATGTTCCTGTTCAAACAATTTGAACTGTCAAGCTTTGAGTGGCTTTATAATCATGTCATATGTTCTTGAAACCTACAGGCAGTCTTTCACAATGGTTGTAAGTATCACAGGATGCAAACATTTTACATGAGATGCATTGAAAATGGCCATTGTTTCTCTCACTAATTCAGTTCGTCTGTGAATATTTGAGAGGATTCTCTCAGGCTTAGCAAAGGAATCTCTAATCCGCCTTAAATCAGTTACACCATATTGGCTGATTGGCTCTGGCAGTGCTGTTTACTTTGCCTTGCCAAGACAAAGTGAAAAACTTGTGCTCTGACTGAATCAAGATGCTGGGGTGGAGGCAGGGAAACCAGCTTTTGATTCAGGGTCTTTTTTGGCTACATAAATATGGGGGTGGGTGAGAACTGTTTTATTGGTGTTCAGCTATATTCATTCTTTAATACTTTTTTTTTTAATGAATAAGGATTGAACATGTTCTCTGTAGCAGCAGGAGGAGTTTGGAGAAGGTGGTGGCTAAAGAAATGAAACACCTTCACACCTCACTGATGTCCTAAGAATGAAATACACTGTAGGCTGTTCATTTCCCAAATATTCATGTTATTTCTTCTTGCATATGTGATTATCATATTAATTCTGCTTGTGTTGTGATCAGTTCTGAATATGCAAATTGATTGGAGACAACAATCATACGATGTCTCAGGTCAGAGAAACCATTGTAGGATACTGCTCTGATGAAATGCAGGGACAGCCAAAGGTCACTGTAAAGCTCTGTTTACATAGGACAAAACCCCATGATATCAGGCTTTTGCTTTTAGTGTTAGAGGGTATGATGTACTCCCACGTGAAATGAGGCTGTGTCCATACTACTACATTCAGGTTTTAAAACACAAACTGTTACTACAATTTGATTTCCTGCCAACCTGTCCGGGCTTTCAGAAACAATGCTGCGTCTTTTTTATTTTTAACTCTGATAATGCAAACACCCACAGGGATTCCTTGATTGGATCTTACCAGCCTCGACTATTAGCAGTGAAAGACACATGGATAATAGAATAATAGTGTTACTGACCTCTTTGCCTTTAGCATCTTAGCATTTTAACACCACAACGGTCTCTGTTGTTGTGAGTATTTTTTAGCAACTGATCAGCTGCAGAGGCGACAGTCTGCTCTCTGTTTACACTGGCTCACACATGCCCAGTGTAGATGAATGGTCATGCATTTATACATATGCTTTTGGGTGTGGTAGTCTGGGCAGAGATTGTTTTCATTGGAAGCTAAACTTTTAAAATAAAATGTAGCAGTGCAAGCCCAAACATAAGCTAAAGGCAGTAAAACATTTGATGCAACTCAAAAATCTACTATAAATAACACTATAAACAACATAGAAAATAAGTGAATGAAATAAGGTTAAAAAAAAAATAAAATAATGTTTCCTATAAAATATAGCATAGCATAGCATATAAATAACCACCATGTCCTACGCTAATGACTAAAGTGTCAAAGGTGTAAGGCTGTGTGGAAAACACTGGCTGTTTCATCCTTATCCAAGGTGTTTTGTAATGTGTTTGCACCTGCATGTGTGCTGTAAAAGCAATTTTCCTTGCCTAGGTAAGATGTTAAACTGCAACTCACATTTTATTAGCAGGTAGATTCATAATGTCTGCATTGACATTTCCAACACCAGCACGTCAATCCTTCCTTTCAATCCCCTTTCCCTTTTCATATTGTCAGCTTGTCTCTGGGATTCAGTCATTTTGTTGCTCAAGACCAAAAAAACAGCAGCCAATCATTTGTCGGTTTTCAACATGCAAATGACCGACAAGAATGTTTTTCTCTTCAGATTGTTTTTGTCTCTTATGAAATGTCAAATGCAAATGTTATGCTGATTTTCTGCTCTATTGAGATTGCAGGCATATTTAATCAGAGACTACTTAATCTGTAGGTAACTGCACAAAGATTGTTTTCTGGTTCTCTGACTCTAAACTGTTGTGCAAATGTGTGATCTCTGGTCCAGTCACTTCATGGTCATCTGTCTTTGTTTTTACAACAGACACACAGAAGATATCTTATCAAGGGCTTAGGTTAGATCTTAACATTGGTAGGGACCCCCCACCCCCCTTCTCTAAAGAAAAAAAAAGAGAACAGATGTTCCCCAGCTGCCAGCTGCATCTTTAGTGGATTTTTCATCTCCCCATGATAAGATGGTGTATTATAAATAAGGTAAATACAAACATGGTTAAATTTGCTGCCCCATTTATTTTTAAGGGCACTTTCAATCATAGAAAAATAGAATTTTATTGAACCAATTTGTTTTGATGACTGAAAGATTGTAGTTAAACATCCTATGGTTACTTTATTGCTAACACCTCCTTTTAGTCACAGACTATAGTTCATAATTAAACCCTGAAGATGCAACTGCTTCGTACTAGACCTGCTCTGCTTCTCTACCTTGCTACTGTTTCCTGCAGTACTAACAACATTTTCACGAGATATTTGGAAAGAAATTTAATTCATGCTTCAACCATTTCGTGTTAACTCCTGCTAGAGGTAGTGAAAAAATCCTTCTCAGTACAATTTGTACATGACATGAGCCTCCAGATTGTCTCAACCCTTTCATCCAATCACATACAGGAGTGCCAAGATCGTCGTAGAGACACATCTTATGAGAGGGCACATCAGAAAAGATCTGAGCTAAGCTACAATAAAATGACAAAAGTCACTCAACTACATCAAAGCAATTTTTTTTTTTTTTTTTTTTTTTTTTTTACACCAAACCAACTTCATTCCAAGCCATTGCTATCTAGTGATCAATAAAACTGCAAGACAAACACATGGAATCTGTTCAGTTCAATAGTACACAAACATAACCCACTACACTTTTCAGCTTCACCCATCTTTTCATTTTTCCCTGCCCTTCACACACACAGGCTATGTTAGCTGTTGATGTTTGCTGACTGAATTGTGATGATTAGCTTAGCTTGCAATTGTTGTATTGGCTTTGGGAACTTCTAAAGCACTGATATGTGACCATAGTGCACCTTGTTATGGACAGGCTAATGTGGCTGTTCATGTATCAGCAGCTCTGTGAAAACAGAACAGAACTTTGAACTACATGTTTCTGTCAACATGCTAACATACTGACAATGACAATGTAAACATTGTGTGATGGTTACCCTGTTCATTGTATAAGATAAGTGTATATTTATGCTAACATTCTCCAATTAGCAATGAAGAGGTACAGAAACAACAATGTGATGGTGATCCAGATAACTGGCTGAGTCACACTGAGTCACAGTGAAGGTCTGCCTACAACTGTTCACCAAAAACATTAGTTTAGGCTTTTAAAAGCTGAGAGAGATGTATTGCAAGTGGATCTTGAGTGAGTTGGCTTGGAGCAAGCCAACAAATAGGCCCAGTCAGTTTTGTTTTGATTACTTTTTTACAATTTGTAATTCCACACTTGCCCTAACTCTTTGCTCAGTTGGCTGTGGTGAGTTTGGGTGTAGTGAGATGCTGCCAAGATGGCACAGGTGGAGCAGCTCCCTCTCAGCATCACAAATCAGTGGGTGTTGTCTTGCCCTTAAAATCTGACTGTTTGATGGTAGTGTTAAAATACCTAGAGCTGAATGAGCTGAGATTGTGTTGGTAAATTGAACATTATTTCAGGGATTTTGAGGAGCGATGAACATAAGGAGTGATTTTATGTTGAATATTGGCAGTTCCAAATCCTTTGATGTTTGTCATCTGCTGAAATCACAGAAAACACAGCAGCAAGGATTCTGATGACTCATGCAACAGGAATTCATTCAGCTCTGAAAGTGTGTGTACCCATATGAAATCCTTAGTACTCCAAAACGGTTTGTGACAGTATGTTCATGTAGAAAGGGTTGGAGTGTGATACTGTGATAGTGAGACTTTCATCATGTCTCCCGTCTGTCAGCATCAGTCAGTGAGACGCTGCTCAGGCTGCAGCTTAGTCAACACCAGACCCCTACTGTTCAACTATTCTCGTCAACACACACACAAATGCACACACACATCAGTTCATCAGCTTAGCCAGTGACAAGTGGGCCTGCCAGTCTGCCAATGTCTGTCTCCCTGACAAACTATGTAGTGCGTGTATGTGTGAGTGGCTTTATGTGGAGCTTGCTGAACACAGCTAATCACTGAGTGGAGCCTCTCGGAACCCTGTGATGTCCTTAGAGATGCCCAACCCCCAACCCGCCCTCACACACATACACACGCACACATACACATGGAGTCCAGGGGAACTAAGCTGTCTGAAGCCATGTAGAAAAAGAAGAAAGAAACTCCTTTGTGTTGTGCTGCAAGCCCCCAGCTCAGTTCCTCCTGAGAGAGAGAGCACTCAGTTGGCTGAATGATACAACAGGTTTAATTTAGAGTCTTGCCCTTTTGCCTTTCTCAAAGGAAACGTACAGTGGTTTGATGGGAAATTATGTTTTAGTAGCTTTCACTTGAGCTTACATGCTTATTTTGTTGTGTTGATTAGCAATAGATCAATATTAATATCTCATCATATATACAGGAAAGAAGCGGTTCTGGACGGCTCCTCTCTCTTTGCTGCAGGAAGGAGAAATATAGAAGATCCTTTGTACCTTTAGCCATCAGGCTTTTTTGATTCTTCTGCAAATGGTGATGAGCTGACAGACAAATTAATGTCCCTTTGGGGATTAATAAAGTAATTTGCATCATATCGTATCATAGTGTATATTCTACTGTACAGTGAGACACTTCAGTGGGAATTCAGGCTCAGACAAACAACCAAAGATTTGGCAACACTTCTGGAGCACAGAGGTCTCTGGTTTGATGGTGGTGAATGTCATACATAGTTCCATCTGGTTAATACCCATTTGTAGTGGGATAAAGCAATGTCTGCTGCTAGTCTGAGTAACAGGACCTGGATTTGTGACCTTGCACATGACCAGGGTTTAATGAGTCTCTTACACTGCTGTGATACCAGAAGGCGTGCCTCTGGATAAAGACGTTGGTGGTGACGTTCTCTCTCAGCTAACTGATGTTTTTCATGAGTAATATTCCCTTCGCTAGAGCTTAGAGCCTCTGTAAAGCAGAATAGTTCTGAGTTTGGATACACCATGCCCAATTCAAATTTAAAAATATCACTAAATATATTGAACAAGTTTTCAAAAGTGAAAACTAACCAGTGTTCTCCCCCTGGTAATGTTAACTTCTTTGTGTCAGTTAACTTCATGTTAAAAGGACACATGACTTCATGCTGAAACCATATTGGCCAAACTAACTATTTTTTTCATTTTAATGTTCAACAGACATGTCAATGATAATAAGTGTTTGAATAACACGTCTATTACTCCCTGAAGGCATTACCAGGATACAGTACACAGTATTGCACAAGCACCAAAGCCAAACAACTCTGTGTAGTTCTGCACCAAACTGTACTGAGCCGTGCTATACATATTACCATGACAATTATTTCTTGATAAATTGGGAGAAATGCTAAAATAGATTCTTTATTGTATGTGATGCAACAAACTAGCAAATTCAGCTTGGAACAAAAACCAAACCCAGTCACATCAGAACCATAATATTCTGTTCTCTGCACACCAGCCAGACATCCAGAAGCGCAACCACCCTGATCCTTAAGCCCTCATAAAAACTCAGGGCCATCAAAACAGGCTCTCTGCTGGAGCATAATAGCTGCCTCTCTTCTTCCCTTTTTACAGTATTTCCTCTGTCCATCTCTGCCGTGGCATGGGGGGTTCAGAGACAGAGATTAGAGACCCCCCTCTGACTCCACAGATGGATGGTGCCACCCCCTGCCATTAAATTCCTCTCAGATCACACACTACTCTTTTTGTCCATAAAAAAGAGCCACAAACCACTGGACAGTGCAGTATGGCCATACATATATTACAGCTGTCCTCCACTGAAAATATGAATTTATTTATATACATCCCTGATTTTTCCTAAAAAACCTAAGATGGTTGGGAAAACTTTGTTTCCAAGTGATGAGAGAAAACACTTCCCATAGGAACATCTGTACAGCTGCTGCTAGGCCAGTGTTGGCCAGTTGCTGACCACTCATGCAGAGTGTAGTTATATGTACATGAATCTTTCCAGAAGCATGTGTTGGTAAAAAGTGACAACATCTTCCTTAACAGTTTTCACTCCACTATGACCTAATTACACCAGCTACTATTTGTCTTTGTTCCTCGTTTGTTTTACACTCTGTTCTCTGTCTGAGTAGCCTCTAGCTGACTGCTGGATAGATCTGGAAGGTAACTTTAATTAATAGCTGCATTATGGTGTACACTACACTAAATGTGGCATATGTTTTTGAATGTATGCTGGAGATGCCTTCACTGTCTATACATTCATTACAGTTTTGGCAGCTAGACAGGAATACAATCTCCTCAAAGAAGTTATATTCCAGTGTGGTCTTTTATTGCATCATCAAGGTCATCATATTTCAGTGCTATGGTTGGTTACATTTTGACCAATAATTTTATTATCTGGTATTGAGTGTTTTTGGCATCGGAGAGATTGTCCACTATTTGGGCTTCAGCTATTAATCTCTGGCTGCTAAACCCTGCCAAGGACAGATTACCTCACACACATTTCTCCAAGAGACGCAGAAGACCTGGTTTGGGTTCAGAAAGGCCCCAGAGGACCTGTCTCAGGCAAAAAGCACTACATGGAAAAAATTACAGAAAGAATGAAAATCCAGCCATGCTTGTCAGCAAAGATAGCAAACACCAACTGTCTGCCACCGTTTTCATGACTGCCAACTGATTATTCACCAGTTTATGAGGAATTTTCAGTGGAACTGAGGAGAATCCGCTCTAATTGTCTTCCATGTCCATCTTTGGAAAATCCTCTCACCCAGACAAGCATGACACTGGAGATTAGATTCATGACATGTAATATAAAATGACTGGCTCTGTGAGAGGTGTAGAGGAGGCATGAGAACAGAGCTGGATATAAGGCTATGTCATAATGTGGAGTCTTTCAGGTGCACAGCCTTAGTGTGTGTTTGTGGGCCTGCAGGGGGCTAATCCCCTATTCACAGCCTGCTATTAACCCCCTACCTTCACTCTTCCTGTAGCCCACAATGCCCTTCCTTTTACCACAAGAGCATTCCCCACTTTTCTGCCCCCTCTGTGATGCCCTCCAGTCCTCCCTCTCCCCAGTTGTCCCACCTTGTTCCATCCCTGCTTCTACCCCATTCTTCCCATTCTTTGTCACCGTACTACCAGGCAGACAGGAGAAACAGGAATGCTAACATTGTTTTTTTTTGTTTTTTTTTATGGGCCTAACCCTAAACTCAGCAGACATATTAACAGACTCACTGTTAAGGTTAGAAAAGTTTAAAGCCCTGCTCATGCTAAACTCATACTAATTCAGGGAAGTCCAGTTATTCATTATCTCTTGATTCCAGTCACAGTCTTTAACCATTTGTGAATTTCTTAAATTTATCCAGACTGAGGGCTTTGTCTTCACTTCATATCCACTCTCTTAAGGTAGAATATGTAATGAATTGAAATTATATTGAAATTATCAGACCATGTGGTCTATTCTTTTTAGTTTTGTCCTAATCATTCCAAATGTATGCAATGATTTAAAACTAGAGAAATTATTTATTTATTATGGTAAACCACTGTATCTTAGGGTCACCTCTTAGTTGCATCACGTTCTTCTTACAGGGAAACTCAACAGATTATGAATCACACAGTGCAGAGCTAAAGTTGAAAAGTCAGCAGACAACAGAGGTTGTTTTTTTTTTTCTTGTTGTTTTTTAATCATTCTACTCCAGCCAGCCACTATTTCCCTCCTGACATCCTCTGTCCATGACAGAAATGGTGAAACTGTGTTTGTTCATTTGTTTTAGACAAAAGAAGATCTGCAGGTTCAAAGAAACTGCACATTTTCCCCCAACTCTGCATTTAATCTGCAGAATATCTCTGCCCCTCTTCTGGGTGTGAGTGTGTGTATTAGTAGCACCCACCCACACACACGCGTGCGCACACACATGTGGCATCACAGCAGAGCATTGAAATGAAACAGATAACTGTAAGACTACTTAAGATTATACTGTAACTACGCTTGTAATCACTGTAAGTAAGTGTAATGAACTCTTTGCAAGTAAAAAGCCACTAATCTGAAATCTGGTAAACTGTTGTAAACCACTGCTGACTGAGATGAGAACTGCCCCTCCTCTCTCTAACAGCACTACATGCAGGCAGGATTACATCAGCAGGAGGACACAGAGAGGAGAGGAGTCAACTACTACTTTCATCCAGCTGGATATTGTATGCACTGGTGGAAAACACTGCCATTGAAGTGCTGGTTGCGTGATGCCTCATGCTTTGATGCATGATAAGTGTGAATGCTGAAAGCATTCCCCATCTTTATTTATTATTCTGGATTCCTCTTTCCGTTTTTGGTCTTCTACTCCTTCTTCATACTTTGCACTATTCAAACAATTCATACATCAAAATGTTCAGCTTTTTCTGGAGATTATCATATGTATTCAACTTTTTCATACTGTTCATACTTCTCAAAATATTCAAGTTTTTCTGGGGGTTTTTTTTTTTTTTTTTAGAAATGCATGGGAAACAGTCTTCAACCTCTTCAAATCTTCTGCTTCTTTGAATTTCAACCACTTCAGCATACTTTCAGCTACAGACTTCATTCAGCTTCTCAAATGTTCACAAAACTTTCAACTATTCAACTTGTATTCAGCTTATTGATATCTTCAACAGTTTCTGATTTTTGAAATTATTTAAATTTAAATTTATAATGGGTGTGTATTGCGTGGAATGTTCAGGGGCCTCATTTATAAACGTGGCATACGCACAAAACGGGACCCGACAGTGACGTACATCACTTTCGACACAAAGGTTGTGATTTATAAAATCAAACTTGACAGGAGAGGGGCGTCGGGTAGCTCAGTGGGTAGAGCAGGCGCCCCATATACAGAGGCCATAGTCCTCGCTGCAGCCGGCCCCGGATCGAATCCCGCATCGGGCGGCCCTTTGTTGCATGTCATTCCCCCTCTCTCTGACTCCCCATTTCCTGTCTCTCTCTCAACTGCACTATCAAATAAAGGCAAAAAGGCCCAAAAAATATATTAAAAAAAAAAAACTTGACAGGAGAATGTGCACACCTGTATGTAAACTCTGATCCTTGTGCGCAAACATCTTGGAGAAGGGGGGAAACTGGTGGCACAGTTGGTGAGGTGGTGAACCGAAGTCAGACTGTAAAAATGTAGTGTGAGAAGAACGATTCTGTTTTTATTATCATCCTTCACACGTTTAATTTCAACCTGTATCCTATGTTAGATCCATGTTATCACAATGATTTAATTCAATGGCGTTATTTTGCACTAGGACTGAGTATAGTCATAAATACCAAAAGAATCAAATTTCCTTCTCTATATTTAATCACCACCGTCTCACCATCATATTGTCCATTCCTGGAGTGCAGGAGGAGAGGATGGTGTGGCTGCATATAAAAAAGCATCCAGTCCGCTTAACAACTGGATATTTTCCTATGATACTGTGAACAGATGATCGAGAGTCAATTAAATCTCAAAGTCTGGAAAAAAAGCCATTTATCAGTCCTACTTATAATGCTGTTCATCACAAAAACTAGCATGAAGAACGTTCGTAATGTTCTTTCATTCTTCAGAATGTATTTCAAGGTAGAGAATACCACTAACTGATTCTGCTAATTATTTAAAGCTTTATTGATCAGTCTAATTGCTGTAAATGTATAAATACGGCGGTGAGCCCTGTGTGTAATGCTGCACCGTGGCACTGTCGGATGACTACGCCAAAGGGAGAATAAGGAGGGAGGGGGTCTTCAGGGACCGACGACTTTCTGGCCCATGATGATGACTAGCTGATAACTCGTTTTAGATTCCCTAGAGCTATGCTCTTTGAACTATGTGCTGAACCGGGTCCGGCATTCGAGAGGAAAACCATGTCATCAGGTTCTGCCACCGTATGCAGGGTTTTATAAATCTGAATATTTTTTGGTGCATGCAAACTTTGGCTTTTGGGTGTACGTTAGAGGTCTTCGGAAAAACCCAACAGCCCGTAAACCCGAGGTTCCCGAGGTTGTCTCAGGGCTCGATAGTGTAAGGCCTGGTTATATAGTACCCGAGAAGACCCGATGATTGGCGGTCACAGCTGTCAATCATCCCTGAGTTGCCATTGTGTGTTTTTACCGGTATGCTCTGCAAAGCACAGTGGAAACTCCAAAATTATAATGTTAATTAAACAACAGAAAATATGTTCTACTGACTGGTGAATTAGCCTTAGCAATGGCTAAGAAGAAGGATTACAGTACATGACCATCTAAGCAAGCAAATGACGACGTGGATCTGTTTACATCACGTTATAGCCAGGGGGGCTGGCAGTGCCCGCAGCAGGAACCAGGTAGAAGGCAGCTACGTTTAGGTAAGAAACGTAAAGTAATAAAAAAAACAAGTCTTATTTAACGCTAGACATTAAATCATAAAGCAACTTGGGCATTTTGGGGCCACGTGTTTTTTAGGGTACGGTGCTGGTATGTCACAGTTCTGTTCGTGGCCGGCTCTGAAATATCACGGTGTTGCTTGGGGTTGGAACTCAGATAGCTCAGGGCCAGTCAGGTCGAGGTATAATTTTCACGGGTCCATTTGGGTTTGGGTCTGTCAAATTGGACCCGTGACGACCTCTAGCATACGTACACTTTTAGTAAGAATCGTACACACAGTTTTATAAATGAGGCCCCAGGGCTAGCGTGGGTGACATCATCAGCTAGAGTGGGAGACGGTCTAAAAGTCGTCTCAAACTTTTCTCTCTAACTTGTTCTCCTGGCCACAAGTTACACTGTACATTCATGATTCTTTCCACAGTTGTAGACAAACTTGTCCTCTAACTCACAATGTGCTCAAAAAAGCAAAGAGACTTACAGGATTGGAACTGTGAGCCTTCGAGTGCGGCCAGCTCCCTCCCTGCTGCCCATTCACTCCCATACAAAAGCAGGAGCAGATTTTCTGAGAAAAGCAGAGACATTCCCTGTTTTGAACTCATATCTGGGGAAAAAGTTTTTGTCCTAGATGCATATAAATTATTATGATATTCTGATAGAAGGTACAGTTTTCTCACAAATGGCTGTAGTTGCCCTAAGCCCAAATTTCACTCAGCTCTGCCTCTGCTCTGTTTGTTTCAGTTTGGGGACAGGTGCAGATTGGAGCTTGTTAACAGGTTGCAACACAGCCACACACACAAACACACACACATACAGTGGGGCAGAAAGGGGGTATGCACTACATGCTGCACATAGGGGCACTGTACTAGAGGGGGTGCCAAAGCGATGGGGGGAAAATTATTTCGAGTAGGCATTTTCTGTATTTAACAACTTTTTTTGCATGTGTAAATGATATGATCAATAACAGAGGCACCCTTCCCAACCTAACCCTAGCCCCCTTGAGCGCGCGCTGGAGCACGAGTGTTTTCATCTGAATCTTGTTGACAGGGCACTAAAGATGGGAAAACAGAAAAGAAAGCTCTCAGGGGCTCAAAATAGAAAACAGAAGAGGGAGAAGGAGAAAGATTTTGTAGGGATGAAAGATAAGAGGTAAGTTATGTCAAGTGTAGCTTGAGCTTCTGGGTGTGGAGGCTTGTAAATATTCAGGTTTGCTAAAGCTAATACCAGTAAAACGACAGGTTACTAGCTGTGTAGGCTACTGATCAGTATTGACAATATAACGGATCATAAAAAAAAGAAGAAAAAAAGTAGGGGGTATAGACACTTTCTAACAACACTGGGTTGCAAAAATGTTGTTTTGATTGTTGCGTAATCATGCAGTCCCATAGTTGTCTGTACACTTATCATACTTCCTTTACTACTACTACTATCGTATCCTTTTACGGTCTTATTCTCTTTTTTTCCAGCTGTGTAGACACTTTTTAATAATGCTGGGTTTTGAAAATGCCGCTTATTTCAGGGCTTTCTCTTGGCGTCATATCCTGCTTATGACCAATCAGCATAGAGTAAACCTCATGCCCCAGCACCGTTATGAGTACCTATACCCCAAGGCAGGGACAATAAAGTTTTTTGAATCATTAGATGTTGGATACAATCAAACATGTTGGTGCTGTGGAACTTCTTCAAAGTGAATGAGACAGATAAAACACTAGCTCTAAGTTATTTAAATAGAAATATTTCTCCCTCACGTGAACGGATTGTGATCGGTTATTGGCCCCAAAAATCCTGATCGTGTGAAGCCTAATCATAATAATGATGATAATACACTTTAATAAACTAAGCTGAGCTGGGGCTGTACTATGAAGCAGCAGGATGCGTATGGCTTCACTGAACCTGACAGCTGCAATCACACTCAGCAGTCACATGACAGCCAACTCAATCATTCAATCCAGGATTTTCTGAGTGTATACACTATGATATTACAGACAGATATGAAGAAGCCAAACATATAATCCAGGGGTACAACTGGCAGAAAACCACAGACCATGAATGTGTGAGTTAATCAACCGAATAACTATTGCCACTGAAATAACCAGGCGCTCTCTCTCTCACCCTCTCATGACATGATGATCTGTTATCTCAAACAACACCTGCTCTGGGGTAGATATGGTATACAGTATGTTACTGTGGCAATACTGTAAGCCATGTTTTCTGATCTCTTATGATCTGTTGAAGTGGGATTGTAGTAATGTAATAATTGATATGATTTAGACTTGTTTATATATAAATTGCTTTTCCAAATCCTGTCCTGAGCTGAGTTGACAGTGGGTGTAGAACCATATCAAAGACGATCAAGAGAATGGAGGACCCCGAGCTCAATTTCAAGTGTCATCAACAAACTCATATTGATGACTGATATGCTGCCAAGTGCTTGCTTGCCGTGGGAACAGTTGGGTTTCTCTCTGTTTTCTTACATATGATAGGCTACTATAATCTTGCCTCCTTTTTCTATTCTTTGCTGTTCCAGTTACAATTTTTCTAGCTTTTTTTTTTTTTTTTTACTTAGAAGTGCACCACAATAAAATGTGAAAAATGTTTTGCAAATGAACTACACATTCATGACCATAAAACTACAAAACTAATCACCCCATACTGTTGTACAATGTTTATCAGTAAATGTTCTTGTTGTGAACAAGATGTGTTAGTTATAAAAAGCTATGCTCGAGACAACAGATTGGCTGTAGACAGTGTGTGCTCCACTTGCTTCTACTTCTTCCCAGGCAACACAGTCCCCAGAAGAAGCTGCTGTGTCAGCTGCACAGCTCCTAAAGGCCTGTGAGAACCTGCCCATGCTGTCTTCATCACACAGAAATGTCAGTGTAAGAATATCTTTCCAGCCCAGTGTTCACTGCTTCTTGAGGTTCACCCAAAGAGAAAATCATTGATTTTCCTCATTGTTCCATTTATTGCGAGCCATGTGTTGCTAGTCACCACAGCCTGGAGATTTGTTTATTATTTATTATTTAGTCAGGCAGGGTGGTGGTATCTGTCGCTCCGACCCTGACCAGTCCCAAACTTCCCCATGGCCGGTTTGCACCTGTAGGCTATTGTTACTTGATCTCCACTACACATTTTTTGACAATGATATGTTTATAATTGTTAGAAAAGTTTTCCTCACTATTAGGCAGAGTAGAAGTAATCAGAGATGGCAGTCTATTTCTTTGGTTGACGCAAACATTTATGTGAATCCTTCACTAAAGTTTCTAATAGTAGTTACAGTAGTGCATTGTTTTATGAGAACACAGTGTGAGCTCAGACACATTGAGTGACGGGTTAAACAGAAAAGACAAGAAAACAGGATGCTGGGAGCAGGAAATTGTATGACTGCTCATTCTGGTTCAAGGTAACTGAGAGGAAAATCTCCATATTTAGACTGGAAAGTTTCATGATACACAAGCAGAGTGTATTATTTTTATGTTTCATATGATGCAAAAGACACATTAATTTTAAGTTCATGAGGGTTTTTTTAAATGCAGAGAACATGACTTTAAGAGTTTAACACTGATCTACAATTTAGTTGAAAATATATCAGTTTAAAAAAGCATTTTAGTTGTGTATTAGACACCCCCTTATGTAAGGCTTTTGAAAGTGACAGGTCACATGACTAGAGATTATGGGTTGCATGACTGTGGCATTGTGGGTCAGAACAATGGATCAGAATGTCTTGGAGGTAACGGTGGAATTTACAGGCTAAAAGGTTACTTTTTTATGCACATTGATGGAACAGAACTCCAACTTAAATGAGCCAGACTAATTAAAATAAGCCAGGCTTTTCCTTAGCCCATCTTCATGAGATACCCATCTGATGTCAGTTGTTACAAAAGAATCACTGAAGCTGAGGAAACAAGTTATGCAGTGATCAGCACAGGATGAATACAACAGATACAGGAGACTGCCTGATGGAAACAGTGTGGGAACAGGTTTCATCAGTGGAACTGGTGTCTGAAAAGCAGTAAGACTGTTTGTATTGAACAACTCCACAGCAGGGTTTTCAGCTACGGTCTCTGTGTGATGGCTCGTTTATGATGCCCTTTTACCCTGTTTTCTGACAGAATGCATAAACAACATCCTGTTTGACTGATTGCATGCAAATGCAATGGACAGAAGCAAGCTGAGAGAGATCTATGTTCACTGCAGGCAGCATAAAGTGAGATGAAGAGGAGTCAGACAGTCAGCAGGAAGTTATCCAGTCCTTTTAAATCAGCTCCCCCAGCATAGCAGCTAATATACACATTTTATGTTTGTGAACAAAAAATTCTAACCATTGATATCTGACTACAACTCTGCTGTAAACTCAATCGACAATGGTGTGGATTTTAAAACTTCTAAAAGATAATAAGACTAAACAGTTCATGTTGACCTCTGAGGTTAAATCCTTAACAGACCCTAAATTAAACTTTAAAAGCCAAAACTGCAGAGGTTGAAAAGTGCCCACTGGGCATCAAGCACTGTGGGCTTCAATTGTCATAAGAGTAGTGTTCAACAGTGAAGATTATCCTGCTCAACAATATATGTCAGTATCATAAACTGTTTGTCAGAGAGTTGATTTCTGCAATAATCCAAAAGCCCATGCTAAAATCCTTTTGGCTTTTTATGGAGGGAACCAGTGATGCTAACATCCATCTTGGCTGACGAAAAAAATGTAATCTCTACAGCACTGACTGCCTCTTCTGATTCTCTGGCTATAAACATACAATTTATTCCTTTTCAAGAAGAGTTCAATCAGTGATTGATCAAAT
>OMNW01034004.1:0-13136 GCA_900303245.1 Selene dorsalis
TATGCTGTATATCATCATTAACTAAGAGTTTCTACCTCTTGAGAGCATTTATTTCCCCAAGGGATACACTCTAGATCAGGCATCTCAAACTGATTCCACAAAGGGCCGGTGTGGCTGCAGGTTTTTGTTCCAACCAAGCAGCAGCAAACCAGACCTGACTCATTTAATCAACTGATCTCAGTCTTCAGGCAGCTGATTGGTCAAACTGTGTGTTCTTGATTGGTTGGAACAAAAACCTGCAGCCACACGGCCCTTTGTGGAATGAGTTGCCCAGCCCTGACCTGGGGTTTGACTCCTGGCCATCCTCCTGCATGTTTCTCTCTCCTGTATTTCCTGTCTCTCTCCTTTCCATACCACATAAAAAGGCATAAAACCACCCAGAAAGAAACTACGGTGGCCCTAAGGGCTCAACATACTGCAGCTAAAGAAAACACATGCAATTATGCAAATGTGCTGCAAATTCAGAAAACAGTATTAAATTGATGTGCAAAAAAACAACATGAAGCTCTACAAATCCAGTCCTACTGAGACCTGTTGTAAATGAGTAAACTTTTTTCTCTTTTTAAGTTATTTAATTCTGAAAATGTGTTGTCAAACTAATATCTTGTCAATGTGACGTAGTCTGGAATGTTCCTGATAAGAAGCATCGGATGCCGTGGGTCAGGTGTGTGTCCATGTGAGTGAAGTCTGACATCTCCTCGGGCTGCGTTACCTCATCTCTCGCTCCTCGTGCTGGGTGAGCAGAGTGCTGTAGAAGTTTTCCAGTGTCAGCTTGGCCACGGTCACCCTCTCTCGGGTGTGGTTGCTCATGGGAAGGGCAGCTGCAGTCCCTCCCGTCATGGCCATACTATCCTGAGAAAAAGGAAAAGGACAACGAGGTAACGTCAGGTTGTGCACGAGAAAGATTTTGAAAGATTAAATCATTTGAACTCGCACAATATCGTTTTAAACAGAAGTCATTTATTACCAATTCAACACATCCTCGCCCAGTGCATCAGAATTGGTTTGGCTTTTCCATTTTAGATATTCTTGGGATACTGACTTTCACCATTCACTTTTGCTAGTGCTACATTTTTTGCATTAAGACTAGATACTGCAGCATTTCAAACAACATTTTTCCATTCGCTCATTTCCACAGCTAACACACTGGCTTGCTCATAAAGTGTTTTTCCATTCCCACTTGTTTTTTTAATGAAATAATATATAACAATAACACATGACCCCTGAGAACAGACTGACAAACTCAGTGCAGACACAATCTAACACTGCCTGTTTCATGAGACTGCTGATAAACATCTCTATGCCACTTTCTGGAGTGACTGGTCCTTCATCCTGTCATTGTCACTTCTGCTGAGCAGCCGCTGCTGTTACATAAAAGTTACATAAATTTGCCATGAGCACCGGGGAGGTGCACACTGTGCCTGCTGGTTTAGAATAGTTTAGAGTCAGTGCTGCAGTGTGACACAGACCAGAGCCCTCGCTGGCTTCTCACCCACCAAACACACAGCTGAATGCCTAATGTGGGGCTGAGAAGTTTATCCCTGCACCACCTGTCTGTCTGTGCTCTACTGTATCTACACTGTCCTACTTGTTGAGTGCTGTGTTGGGCCATAATTCAAAAGCTGGATGAGATAATCAAGGTTATCTACCTTCAGGAAGTGCCCTCCAGGAACATTAGCAACAACATATTATTCATCTGGACAATGATTAAACCAATCTTTAAGAACAATCAACTCCTTTATCCTTTAAATATAATGCTACGTACAGAGCCAACACACTTTTAATCAAAGTCTTCTTCTCAGGTCTGGGCTAGACAAGGTGTAAAATGCCCCATATTTAACACTTTCCTTTTAACACACCCTTCATTAATTCTAAAACTAAAAACATCTTTAAAATGTGACATGTTGATCATAAGAAGATATATTTCTGGTACCAAAACCCTTCTCAGAGCATATTTACATCTCTCTCTGGAGCTCTGGTAACAACAGGTGGGTGAGCCTCTTTTCTCATTGTCTAACTAGTTTCTGGAGTGATCCAATAAACATATAGCAGCTTTCAGGTAAACAAAGATGCAATGTCAGATGGTAGGTCCAGATGGGCTTGGTGAGCGTGGTGACTCCTTTGTTGTGTGATCTCTACAGAGACACTGACTGAGGCTTAAAAAAAAATATATCACAAATAGGCAGAATTCAGACAGACATCTAAAATCATCTGTTGCTCATAGTTTGCTCCTCCCCATCCCAAGCCAACATTGTGTTCTCATTGAATTCTGGGTAATCTAAAAACTTGTTTCAGAATAAGTAAGACTGAGGACCATACTGAACTGCTCAGCTGTTTACCTGTTGTCTGTCTTTTTGAAGAACTCAACAGTTACAACTGTGTGTTAATTTCAATAAAAGGTACTGAGATACTGTATACTTTAGAGTGTTGATGAGGTGATGCATTCAAATCACCCAGCACTAGTCTAACTGCCCTGACTTGACTGTTGTGTGACATTTGTTATCTCTTAATTCATGTTGCAGGGTGGATTTCCAACCTGAAAACATTATCTACCATTTCATTTAATGCTTCTGCTGCTTCTAACCAAGTGTAACTGAATGATGTGAAAGCATGCCCTTACATTTTGATTCTGACTGTTTAGGCCAAGCGGGGTAAAGGTCAACGATCAGGAGGTATCCATTTTTACATTTCAGTGAGCACAGTCCTGGAACAGATCCCTTAACCACAGACTAAGATGAGGTGCCCAAGTTAGAAAATATTCTTGTGACCCCATAACAGGGACAGGGAATCATGTGCTCTGGATGGCTCATGGTCTGCAGGGTTTCATTCCAGGAACTAATCACTGATCTTTCTCAGTATGCATTCCTGTGAGCTTTTACACTCACGGATAAAATCAAACTGTCAAAGAACAATTCTGAAACTAAAAACGTGAAGATGAGAGACAGGAGGGAAAGGGAAGACAAAAGATGGTGATTTCACCGGTGGGAAACCAAAGCCCATGTTTCAGATACAAGAACAATACATCACATCAGAGCAGCATTTCAGTCTTTAGAGAATCAGATGGAACAGCTGTAAACCCACCAGTTTTTTTCAGCTCACACTTAAAAGATTGTTCTCACCCTGACAAAAACTATTTTTCTATAGGGATGACATCTTGGATTTGATGTGTAGTGCTCGTGTGGGTGGAAAATAACTCACAGAGAGGAGAGGATACACAGAGCGGAGGCCACTAGCAGTAGTACCAAATGAAAAAAAAAGCATGAATGATGATGTAAAACTATAAAGTGAAAAAACTGCTTCATTTTCTCCTTAAATGAATAGGAAAGCAACACGATAAGATTGCGATCGTGTTATGTAACAGAGGGAAGAGGAAGAGAGTGGATATGTACATTATCAAAACATTGCAGCATTAGTAATCTATGAGTGGACTTGATTAGTTCACATGGAGATAAAACAGCCCTGCAGCCCAGAGATAGGAGCCATGTTTCGTCTAGTCACAGGCACTTTTTCCCATCCTGGCTCCAACAATCTCACAACAACGAGTCACTTCCTGACTTCTGAGGAAAATCACTGAATCACTACCGCAGGCCGCTCGGGTTTGGGAGAAAAACAGGGACGCTGACAATCGCCGGTGTTGAGTTATCCAGATCTGGACAGATTCACCTGAGCGCAAACACTCCAAGGAAGCTGAGTTGAAAAAGGAAACAACAGCTGATCTTCGGCGATGAAATGCGATCTCGAACAAACACAAAGCCACCCAGGCAGACTGATTACAGTTCTTATGGGAACCCACTATGTACTGTACCGACTGAGACCAATCACACAGGTCAGGCAGGAAGACATTACAATACATACTCCCATATGACAAATCCAGTTCCATCACTTCACACAGTCTATCTGTGGTCAGACAGGTGTAGAGGGAACAGTGGGTTTGAGACTGCTGGCGGTTGAGAGATCCAAGACTGAAATCTGAAACAATCTGTTCATACTGGAGATAAAGAAGTGGAGCAAGAGTGTACAGAAACAGGAGGTGGACTGATGAAAATCAATTATTGCTCTGATTAGAAAATGCTGTGAAGCTATTTAATCAAAGCTTCAAGTACAACCTTCTCATTTCTGTGCTATGGCCCAAGCTCTTCTCTCTCTTCCAGTGTGGAGGAGAGGTGAGCGATAGAGAGCCAACATTCAGTCTGACTAGTCACAGCAGAGGAAGAACCAGGGCTACTAATAACATTAAAGGGATAGTTCAACATTTTGGCAAATTTGCCTTTTGCCATAATCCCTATAGTCGTAGTGGTAGGTTCATTACCTTTAATTATCGGTGCATGTTGTTTTGATATCCGTGGGGCAGAGATGTGAGCTGCTCAGTGAACACAATGGAGGTGAATGGTACAAGGTCCCCTGTCCCTCAAAACTCATCAAATACACAATCCAACAACTCCAAAACACTCTGATGGAGATGTTGTGACCTGCACGTTCACCACACTATGAAATAATCATGTAACATTACGACACATGAAGCAAATACTCTGAACTACTTGCACTTTAAAATCACTCCGCCCAGCAGCCATGTCTGGAATGTAGTTCCGGTTATGCATTTGCCTCGAAAACAACTCCATCTTGTAATGTTACATGATTATTTCATAGCATGGTGAACATGCAGGTCACAACTTCTCCATCAGAGCATTTTGGAGTTGTTGGATTGTGTATTTGATGAGTTTTGAGGGACAGGGGACCTTGTACCATTCACCTCCATTGTGTTCACTGAGCAGCTCACGTCTCTGCCCCACAGATCTCACAACAACATGCACCGATAATTAAAGGTAATGAACCTACCCCTATGACTATAGGGATTATGGCAATAGGCAAATTTGCCAAAATGTTGAACCATCCCTTTAATAACAGTACAAGTCAAAGCTGACTTGTTCTACAACTGACATTTCACTCATCATAAATGAGCCGTGTTGAAATGAATTTAAAAGATGAAGATGACTTGTGTCCATTCAGCGTCTCCAATCCAAATGAGAGAGCAGCAGCCGTTCCTGCTGACAAGACAACCTTGTCCGTCAAAGAACACTGATGCTGTGTCTCAAATCGGACACTTCAGTCACTACACTCATTTGGAACACAGCACAGTGGGAGCAGTGTATTCTCTGGTGTAGTATGTGGATTTCAAAAGGGTACCCAAATCAAACAGTGCAGAAACAAGTTACTGTGATTGTTGAGCATTTACTGCCTTGACTTCAGAATTTCTCTTGTACTTCCCTGGGTGTAACTCCTGTATGGTGTAACATGGAAATGAGGCTGCCATCATCCCCAACATGTCTACTTCCTCAGCTGCTGTTATCACATTTGAAAACACTCTAATGGTCATGCTCCTTCCTCTACCTAAGCCAAGATGGAGACTACTACTTCAGTGTGAGTGCACTTACACGTGCGAGAATGGCAGCGAACCAAGTCGCAGCACAGATCCGAGTCTACATCCACACTGCTGTGTTTTTAAACAACCTCTGTCCACGCGACTGTTTTAGCTTCGTTTCAGAAACAATCTCCATCCGTACTGTCACGCATAAATATGCAGACAAAGCAATCACGTACACCAGACATGCATGAACTGCTGTAAAAGGAAGCAGATTTTCTCTGCAGTGGATTTGTTTAAAAAAACAAACAAAAAAAACTAAGTATAGGGTTCAACAGCAGTGTTACAATATACAATTCAACCAAGCAACAGATGCTGGCAAAGACAACAAGGTCAGTAATACTTGTGATTTATTATTAGTGTTGCTGTCTACATCATTGTTTCCAAAGATGTCTGTTTTTGTTCATCTGCACTGCAAAACAACCTTTAAATCTCCAACCAAAGTGGTACCAGTAGTGTTAGCAAAGTGGACCAGAGGTACAAAAAACAACGAGACAAAAACAACATGTGCTTTAAAACTAAAAGTACTGTGGATGTAGCCTGAGGCTGCTGAAATGGAATTCAGCCAGTATTACTTTCATCTGTTCTTTGTGATGAATTGATATATCTTCAGTGTAAAAGATCCATTGATGTCAACACTTGTGACATCAGCCTGAATGAGCCTTGAGCTTGTTTTTCCACCCAAGTGGAAAAGTAGGCATCACTCAAACAGAAACAGTTGAATCACAGCTGAGCCGGACGCTCAGAATGAGCATATTCAGTTTGGCTTGAACTTAACCAGATCCACCCAGAGCTAAACAAACAAGGGGCACTCAGGCACTTATAAGGTAGGCATTCTGAGAGCAAGCTTAGTATTTGCAGAGTAACACATGCAGCTTAAAAAAAAACAGGGGCCAGGGGCCAAATCTGACAATAACAGCTGTATACTACAAATGGTCATAATGAAGAGAACTTGTTGTCACTGGGGTGACATTTAGGTTAGAGGTTTAGTCTTTTCTAATTACAAACTAAACAGCAGTGCAGATACTTCTGGGTTTATCTGCTGATGTTTTTATGATCTCCCCAAAACTATGAGCCAGTTAATGTGTGTACCTAGCTCATTCCCACAAGAAAGCTCCTGTCTGTGGATTATGGTACATGGCTGACACCAGTGATCATCAGGAACATCTCTGGGGTCAGTATCTCACCAAAAACCACTCTGACATGTGGGCTGGAGCCCTTAACCTGTGCTCACCTGCATGGGAAGATACAGCATCCCTAATAACTAATAACACCATTATAGAAATGATTTTTTGGACATATTAAAATGCATGATAAGGCCAGATAAACTGTGAGCTCAGAGTCAGACTCATAATACCACTGTATGTGTAGAGAGAACTATTACCAAACTAAAACCAAATAAAATCAACAGAGGATTCAGACTGTCACTGTTTCCCCGACATGGTGGGCTTCTCAGTTTGGTGAAAAATTCTTCAGTTTGTGTGTGTGTGTGTGTGTGTATAAACACACACATGAACTCCACCCTTCAAGTACTGTACGTAACTGGACAGGAAACCTGCTCCGTCCTGAATGAAAGGGCTCAGTCATGACACCAGAGAGAGGCATGGGGCACACACACACACACACACACACACACTAAACCTGCATAGTTAAAGCACTTCTGGATTGAAAAGTCACTACTGGAAACCGGTAACAGTGTTTATCAATAACTCAATAATATTGCCATTATTATAATACCAGAGCTCCAGTGGCAATAAAGTAATAATTTATCTTTATTCACAGGTATACAGTTGTAATCTATGCTGAAAGGTGCTTTACATTATTAAGTACAAAAAATAATATACTTATTTTTACATATTTTATCAAGATCAATACTAAATGAAATAATTTCATATCAAATTATAAGGGAACAAAGCTAAATACATGAAAACAGTATTGTTTATGTCAGCTGGTTGTCGTGGTTCACTTGCTGAGATACTGTGTACCTGCACAGTTAAACTATGTCCACACTGCCCGGTGTTTCCCTCCCTGTCTCTCTCTCTCTGAGGAGCCTCTGATTAACATCAGCTTACACCTGCTGTTGAAACACATTATATTTAGCGTTTCATACAGATACTGGGTCAGTCTGCTGCAGTGTTGTGTTAGCTAGCTATCTGCCTACTGAATTCCCTTTGCGTCTGTCTGGCAGGTTCCATTACAGCAATAAATTAAAAAAAAAAACGACGACAGATTTATTTTTAAAGAAATATTGTCGACCTACCTCCGTGTCCTGCTCCAGAGTCAATGTTTGGCTTCCCGCCAGCCACGACCCAGGTGAAAAAATATGTTATTTCGTATTTTCCTGCCTAATATTTAGGCAGCTGAAGTCCACACGTTCCAGTTACCGACTACCCTTCCAGAGACCTATCAGGCTGCAGTCAACATCGCCGATATCAACGCCAAATCATAACAACAGTCCTCTGACGGTGACGACGAGCTAACCCGACATGACTTAAAAATATTCTAACGTCTTCATTTGTAAGTCCCGACCTCCACATTCACTGGTTACCTCGTCTTTATCGCTATAGAATAAGAAATAAGCGGCGTTGCTTCCTGGGACCGTTGGGCTCATCAGACGTTCTTGGCAAAGCAACGTTGAGTGACGTTAACGTGAACCAATCATCGATGCAGAAAAGGACCCCGTGGTTTCCGCTGGCCATTCGTATGCGGGATATACGTATGAGTGACAGGTGGTTCAGCCAATGACAAGGTCTAAAACGCAAAGCGCTGGGTTTCAGGACACAGGTTCATTTGGTTAGCAAGCACATGCAGCTATTAAAGAATAAACCAGCAATACCAGTGTTAAGTCTGTACGCGTATTTTCATGATAATGATTATGCTCATTGCGAAGCGTTACCGAAAACAAGAAATATTATTCAAATTTACACAGAAACATCACATTATCTGTCCCTTCATTCATGTAGAAAATGCCACAAGAAAGAGGGTATCAAAGGTCAATAAAAGGTCACACAGTGATCAAAATTGATTGATAAAACCAACCAAGACAAAAGTATGAAAATGAAATGAAACTGTATGAATAATTTCATTTAAGTATTCTGTTATTATGTAAATGTAAGAGGACAAATAATCTATACCCATGGGCATTGTATTAAGTTTCTTCAACCGAATGGCAACAAACAGCCCACAATAACATAGATTTTATTAATGTAAGATTTTAAGCCCATGACAAAAGACAAAATTAGACATAAAAGGTTATATTTTTCAGATTTCAACACTATTTCAATGAAGAAATTCCAAAGGATGGTGACTTCATTCCTTATTATCCCATCCCGAGGGTTCTTAGAAAGGTAGCTATTTGCCTTATCTGGTTTTCCCTTGTAGACTTGTCTAGGAGACAAAGAGGAGCTGGACCCAGCAACTCATTAACCTGATTACTACTACAACTGCTGCACAGGTTGGTAGGTGAACTTGTTTGCCATAAATCTCCTTATTTGGAAAGGCTGAGTGCTTTTACTGTTAGAACCATGATGTCAACATGCAGAGGTGGGTGTACCCTGCTAACACATCTGGGTGTGGCGTCTAGCGGACAAGGCTGTTTTTATATTCCTCACATTTCTCACATCAGTGGGGCCCACTGAGCTGTGACACAGCACCTATATTTAGATTTGGGCTATAAACTCTCTGGCCCACAGCCCACGCTTCCGTAAGCTCAGTCCGAAACAGCACCAGACCACCGAGACACAGCTTTAATTCAATCACAACTGGACCACATAATTAGACAGTTATGGAGATTTTCAGATAAGATCATAATTTGATCAATTCAAATTTGAAGAGGGTATTTCACCACATATTTTCTTTCTTTTTTAATCATCACATGGACTGTCTCATGTTATTAGGGCCATAGAAAATATACATATACAGCAATAATTTCCCATAACTGTCACCTCCATCTTCAGAGAAAATTGTGATGTCATAAAAATACATATTAGTAGAATATACAGTTTAAGTGCCAGTTTTAAAATTTTTATTATTGCTGGGAATTTTGTCATTTCTAATGACATGAAGTACTTATTGTTCCCGTTAAGTACATTAAGTCAGCAGCTCTCTTCCGTTTTACTCTCCCAGCAGCTTCTTGTTTTTTCCACCCTATTTTTATCTGTCTTATGAAATCCTATGTGTCATGAAATATTCTAAACCCAGAATTTTGTTGCCTAATAACTTAAATTTGAAGGTAAAATGTTTCCATCAGGAATCTACTTACCTTACATGTTTCTTACAGCAGTTGCATTATCATACAGTGTAAGCTTATGTGTTGGATTAAAGTTAACAGAGGCCTGTGTCTACAGTCTCACTCCTTCCATGAAAAGCAGAAGTGAGGTCATTAAAATGAAGTGATTTCATTTCAACAAAATTCAACGACTGTACAGGGAAAAGAGCTCAAATGTACTGAACTAATAATAAGTGGACATAAAACAATTGTCACACTGGTATACTTGAGTCCCAATACACAAAATCAGAGTGAGGCTTTGACCAAGCTTTATTTAAAAAAGGAAAAATGACTTAGGCACACTTACAGAAAACTGAGCACCCAAAATGACAATTATGATCGTTTCATTCATAAATATCTACAAAATCAAAATGAGATGGAACTCAATATACAACATATACTGTACAAAATAACACAGAATATCTGCCAGACTCTCGTAGACAAGGATGTGTTTTTCCAAGCTTTGTGTATCTGGAGGAGAACACAGTCAGTGTGGGTGTGAAGACGTCTTTTACTGCTCTCTAGGTGGATTTTAGGCCAAATCACATTCAGATATCTCCTCATGTTTCAGAAAACACCCAGACCTGTGACAGAATCCTGTGTCTCAAATCTAGTGTCCTCCGAACACAGACATATTCAGCCTGTGTTTGCATGTTCTGAGTGTTGCACTTGGTGTCAGCGAGTAAAGACAAAGAGTCAAAACGTGTGTGAAATTGTCCTGAATTGTATAAACCATGCTGTGGGGTCAGGACTCGGCCGGTGAAGCCTGGCTCGGTGCTCCGTTGCGGGTGCGGAGCTGGGACTGGGCTATGTCAGCCAGGGCGCTCTGGATCTTCTCCAGCAGCATATCGCCACGGTAAACCACGTCCTCCAGGCGAGCCGCTGCCTCGTGGTTCTCCTCCTCCAGCTGCCGCAGACTGGCCGCCTGGTGAGAGGCCACAGCAGCTCACATTCACCCAATTCTGCCTTTAGGTCTCTAAACATTTATCCACATCAAGGATTGGTGCAAACAATCTCTGAGCTTCAGCCCTTACACTAACTGACTCAAACTGCTCATAGCCTTTGTCCTAAAAGATCCACATTTGAACTTCCTCTGTGTTTTATCTGAAGAGTTGATCCATAGAAGACACATCTGTGGTTTTAATACAGCAGCAGAGCACACGTCACAGGTACACGCTCTGTCTGTTCATCATGCTCCTCTCAACTCACAGCAGCTCATACACATATCCAATGCTTCATTACAATGGCTGATTGGAATATGTGTGTGAGCGTGGGTCGCAATCGTGTTTATATGCAGTTATATACCCTACAAATTAATTTTGCAGTATTAATTTAACACTGTGATAACACACACTATGAGGAGCTTTAGTCATGCTGTTCAATCACAAAATGGAAAACTACGATTTTAATTGATGGATAGGTGGAAACAAACACATTTCTGACAAAGGTTTGGGTACCTGCCTAATTTGGAAAAACCTCTCAGATATCACAGCATCTGACAAACTGAACTGTTTGGATTACATACAAAACCAACTTAATTAAATGCTAATATGTGGACCACTGCACTACAGCAAGTAAAAATAAAATGTATATGTTTGATTTAAATGCGGACGGCGCTTCCCTGATTTCTTTCTCTGATGCCTCCAACAGCACTACCTAGTGGACTGAACAAGCAGTTATTACTACAGTACCAAAAATTCACATTTACAATTTATATAATAAAGTATCAATACATGGTGTCCGTGTATCAATACAATACTGCCATGCAAAATATCGCAATACTACGCTGTATTGATTTCCCCCCACCCCCTGTTAACCCTGCTCATCACATCAAGTTGTGAGATATTCTTTAGCCATCTACAGATTCTCAATGATGTTACAGAAGCCTGACTTTTGTAATGAAGCTACAGAGGAAGTTTCCCTCTGATGATGACTCTTACCGACAGTTTGACATATATTCATCACCTAACCTGCTTCACTTAGCCTCATGTTCAGATGTTGTGAAGGTGTGGAGTGACAAGCTTTAACCTTACAAGTCCTAATGACTTAATGAAGTTGTCAGGCAAGTAGAAGGCTGCATAAACTGTTTGCACATGACACAATTAGCGATGTCTTTTCGATTTTTTCAGGTCTATGAAATAAGGCACGAGTTGAATTCACCTTCCAAGAAATGGCCATTTTAATGTCTGTCTGCTTCAAAAATTAACCATTAATGTGAATTTCTCAGCTAAAACATTTGCATACAACTGTAAATGTTGTGATTGTGTCTGGTAACATTTTCTGATGCTTCAGGTTTATGGCTGGTGTCTAAAACCTTTTAACTGTCACCAGCAGGAAGTCTGGCTGAGAATAAATTCACAGAGTGATCTGATAAGGCTGCTGGATAGACGTAGATAAGGTTTGACCGAGATGTCACCTCTACTAAATGTTATTCCAGAGACTTATCAGACACTAAGTCACCTCACTTTTTTCTACTAACAATTATTTTGTAAGAATAAATAAGTAAAATAAGTAAATATACTGCAAATGTGATACGTTCATGTGCAGATTTCAGGGATTATCAAAATCATTATTGTTGTGTATATTCATATATATACTACTTCTAATACAAAACTAGAACCACAGCCTGAAAACACACTAAAATTATTTGGTTGTTTTTTTATTTGATGCCTGAGATCAGATGCCACTCTTGTTTTTCAGCACCAGGAGCAGCTGTTATGGAGGTCAGCTGTACCTGCCTTCACCTGGCTCCCTCTACTGGCTGAAATTCAGAAATACTACCTGTGTTCGTCTGCTTAAAAGGGATGGTTCTGGTTTTTTAAGTGGAGTTAGATATTATACTTAGGGGTCATTTGTATCTCATACAATCCCACTTCAAAAAACTGACCTAACGCTTTAAGTCATAATCGTAGGATTGATAGATCCTGAACTGAAGATAAAGCCCTGTGTGTGTGTGTGTGTGTGTGTGTGTGTGCTGACCTGCAGAGCTGCCGTGGACTCCTCACTAGGCAGAGAGTCTATCAGCACATCCACATCTTTGGCTGTTCTGGCTATCAGGGCTGCAAACAGCTGGGCATACTCTGGACAGAAACAGACACAAAGAAGGAGGTTCACTTTCTCGTCACAGGGCACCAGACGAAACAGAATTTACTCCTAACTCAATTTTGCAAAATATACTTAAAGCATATAATGATAAATCAACATGTCTCTCATATTCTATAAGAATTTTGCAAAGTTAAGCAAAATCCAAGAAGCCAATACTGGAAAATACTCATGTAAAAGAAAATGAAATTCTGAGGGGGGAAAAGCAGAAAAATATTAACAGGCAAAGTAGAGAGCAGAGGTGTTAAGGAAAAGGGTACATGGACACATTAATGGTGTGGGTCAAACATATAAAACATAAAGTTGCATGTCCGTGCAAAAATAACAAAAAGCGTCCTGTTATAATAC
>OMNW01034006.1:0-10477 GCA_900303245.1 Selene dorsalis
AAGGGGAAAGATTTTTTTTTTTTTTTTCATCAGCAACCGAAACCTTAACCCATTTGGCCACACCTGCAGTCCTTGACTGATTCTGCACCCTGTGACACTGTAGATATGTCCTGGTCCTCCTCAGTGAGGTCAAAATAATGAGTTCAGTGTGTCAAGCTCATGCAGGCTAGACTATACAACACAGTAATAGAGGAAAGGTCATGTTTCCAGATGAACTTTCATGTCTGCATTAGAAAAAGGCAATGATGGCAGTGCCCCCACTGTTAACTTCATTAAACAGGATCACGACAAAGCAACATAGATATTATTGTTATTAACCATGGCAGAGAACATCAAACCCTGTCTTGAAACAAGATACATTCAAGCTCCAAAATACACATAAAAAAAAAAAGTCAGGCTTATTCTTCTTCATGGGATTGTCAGAGCCCACCCTCTCGTACATGTTGTGTTTGTATCACTCCTGAGACTCTTATTGGTGATGGGTCCCTATGCAACTGTGTGTAAGGCATGAGCTTAATGTTGATGACAATAGGAGTCAGTGCACAGTGAAGAGACTTTCTTCTCATTTATATACTGTATAACAATCTAATTTATTTCTAAGATGTTAATATATTAAAAAAAAAAATGTCAATCAGGTGAAGGAACTGTGTGACAATACATCAACTGTGTCTCAGTTCAGAGGCTGCATCCTTCAGAAGACCCACGGTCCAGACTCGACCGTTGGTAAATGGGTCGGTCTAGCCTTCCAAGCATTTCCTGATTGTGTCCGAACACAATCAACGTCCTAATGTCAAACATTTGAAAGTGGCGATTTTTTACACTCCCAACGGCTGCTCATCTCCTCGCATCGGGCTATGCGGGCAGTGGTCGGAAAGAATCTTGGGATACGGGAGCCCATGAAGGATAGGTGTGGTGTGTCCAGGGAAGGCCACATTTGGAGGAGCCCTCGAATTACGTCGATACTCGGCCTTCAAACGCATCCTCCAAAGCTAGTGAGCTATCGACAGCAGTTTTATATATTTACATGGAGACTTTGACACACTCACCGCTCTGGGGACCACAGATGTCATCATAACTCATCCTCTGGCAACAATGAATGTGCGTACAAAATTCATGGCAATCCGCTGAGCTGTTGTTGAGATAATTCAGCCCGGACACTGACATCTCACAAAGCTGGCTCGGCTTAAACGTACCATTATTCTGCTGTTGTCACATCCATAAAATATGGTCTTGAAATTAAGGAGAGATACGAATTGTAACTACTCTGACTCGCAGCCACAATTCACTTTTGATGTTACACTTTGTTTCAGTTTCCACTCCTGTGCAATAGACAGATAGCAGTCACCAGGTAATATTCATGATATACTGTGCTGCAGTAATAAAGTTATATTACCATCCCTCATGGGTTGTCTTCCTGCTTTATTCAGGAGTGCGGCCTTTCAATTTAAGAGCATTATTTCTTCATCTCGTGCTCAGACTTTGTGACGCTTTCCCTCAGACTCTCTCTACTCAAATGCACATTTGCTCTGCTGCTGCTCAGGATTGTTTGTCTTCAGTCAGATACACCGTTGCTGCCCAAATGTGTTTCAGTGCTGCTCTTCACACTCAGGCTGCTTCCAGCTGTGCGCTCACAAAACTCCTGCTCGCTGGCAGGTTTTTGTGAAATGACTCCATATTCCCCCGACCGGCTGAACAGCAGGTATGACGCCGTCTCCATCATCTTTTCTCTCTGACCACCTGACTTCTTACAGCGTCTCACACGGGCGGTTACCGATCCTCTCCTGCCCCTTTTGGAATGAATAGGAATATTCATTAATCCCATATTATTTACTATAAAAGCAACATTTAATACATAGTTGCCCCACATGCATCAATATTGCCTACATGTACATGTACATGGCTTACTCTCAATTTGAAAAATCATTTTCACCTTTTCAAAAACCATCTGTGTAAAATCTGCTGCAGACTGGACAACAGTATAACATGTATACATTTCTGACATACAAATAATTTGCCATAAATCATCAAAAATGGTCCCCCACATATTGTAGAACT
Source organism: Selene dorsalis (assembly GCA_900303245.1). Classification (NCBI taxonomy): domain Eukaryota; kingdom Metazoa; phylum Chordata; class Actinopteri; order Carangiformes; family Carangidae; genus Selene; species Selene dorsalis. The sequence goes on from OMNW01034006.1 coordinate 2,056, forward strand.
CCAACTCACAGCATTTCTTTGTGCATTACAGTGTGTGTCCCCTAACACAAAGAGGGGCTTGAACTACATTTTGTGGGTGTTTCTTTTCTGTTTGACCTCTTACCCCACCCCCCACACACAAACACACACACACACCTTCCTTTGCCACCCCTTTTCCCTCCCGGGACTTCACCAAGTCAAGCAGAACAAAATAAACAGGCAAACATACACCGTGACCACAGCTCAGAGTGTCAGCCTTTCACTGCTCCATTCACAGAAAAACCACCAGCGCTGCCTCATTCAAAACTCCACACTCCCACTATCAACCAACACACAACACACTCACACACACACTCACAATCAACCGCAGGCACAAAATTGTAAATCTATTTTAAGATCATGACAATCACACCACTGTGACTCCATAAATGGTGGAGAGAGGAATTTGCTTCTAATGGGAGATAACGGTAAATATCAGACAATTACCGGTTTTCTTTACGTAAACAAAGATAAAGAGAGTCGTGTCACCTGAGGTAACATCCTTCAGTGCTGCGTCCACGAGGCTCAATGATTTGTTTACAGTTAAATAGCCATTTGTTTAGTGGAGACTCTGACCTTTCTCTTGACCCTCACTCTCCATTACACTCTCGTCTCTATTATCTGTATGTGTGTGTGTGTGTGTGTGTGTGTATTTGTGTGTGCACTGTCACATAATCATCAGCTTGCCTTGTCCTTATGGCCTGTAATCACACGGGGCTGCAAAAGAACACAACTTGTTACTATTAATAAGACTGTTTCTAAAGCATGTTTTACTTCCTCTCTTCTGAGGCGTTTTTTGTCATAATCATTCGCTTCACACTGTAAATGAGGCAGTGGTTAAACAGCAGTGTCAGCCTCTCGTGGCATCCTGCGCGCAGGATGTTGAAAGTGTAAAACAACAAGCTGGCAGAGGAAACATGAGTAAACACAGCGCGCGACTGTTGCACAACAGCACACAGTCATGCAGAGTGCTGGAGACAGCGGTTTCGCTTCAACTCTTCATTCTCTTTTTTTTTTGCATAAAAATCTGGTGAGATTTGGGCCAAGGAAGTTCCATCCTAATGTTTGGTGATTAACACTCTTGTTTTGTTTTGTTTTTATTTAAACCGCTCTGTCTACACCACCTCCAGACTGCGCTTCAGCTCTCCTGCTGGTCACACACAAACCCTGCACAGGTTGCCAATTTTCTCTATTTTTACTCACGCTGAACATTTTGTTTTTCTGTGGCAGAAGTCACACTTTCCATAGCACTATTTCCGTCTGTGGGTTAAAGTGCAGTGCAGACAAAAGAAAGCAACCACTCAGCTGGCTAACTTCCTGTTTTCTCACAAGGTGCCTGCCACTTCAGAGTAGAATAAGGTATATAATCTGTATTTAGCACATTCTAATGTCACATGGGTGATTGAACCAAACTTCACCCCCTTTTTTTCACGCTATTATGTGTGTTTTAGTGCTCGGATAGAAGATAGAAAACTGAATTTTCACATGGGAGAGAAAAAGTGTTCTCTCCAGGCAGGTTTGGAGCTAAAAACGAAAGCGTGCATGTATGTTTCATCGTGTTGCTCCTACCAAAGCCACCGGTGGTTCAACCATTTGCACCTCTGAGAGCTTTTATATGGTTCGGAAAATGAATTGAGTATTTCACAAGAAATACAATGTCTGTTTTTTTCCAGGAAGGTTTGGAAGCTGCAGTTGCAAGCGTGTACTCTCATCCTCCCAATTTTGCCTCAGTCACTCTCCTAATAGCTCTCTTCTTCTATTCATTACTGCCCCCCCTTCCTTCCATTACACTGCTGATGAAATGATTAAATCACAGAGGAAATGGGAAAGCTTGTGGGTTTAGTTCAGGTCATGTTGTAGTAAGAAGAAACAAGGTCAGATGCAGTAAATTTACGCTTTGTCTCCGGCTTTCTGATGATGCCCTGCTGTAAACAAGTCCAGCACACACTTAGACTCTTTTTCTTTTTAATGTCGACATTTTCCCATTTTTCTAGTTCGATGATCGCTTTCTCCTCCGCAGCATAATACCTGAAAATGACGCTTTCTACTTTTTTAAGCTAATGATTCCACTCGTTTTGTGTTTTTTTCCATGAAAACGTTGAGAGCAGCTAATTCTTCCATTCAACCACCTTTTCACCTCGGCACAGATTCACGTCAAATAAAGCGGACCCCGAAAAGACATCAACACAGTTTAGAGCTTTCAAAACCAAACATGTCACGTTAACCCACAAGGGATTTGTACATAAAATACTCAGAATAACTAGAATATTTCCATTTGATGTAATATTTTATTTGAAGTGTTTGAAGCAGCGGATTCAGAATATTTACCACATGTGATGTCAAACAGTGTTAGGAAGAGAAAATAAACATGTATGGGGCATTAAAGCTATGAACTCAGTCGGATGAGTGATCATTTCACGTAGCAGGACGTTTTCATCTCACGTGTCAGTTGTCAAAATCAATCTAAACTTGCAACGTATATATAAGCTGCAGAGAAATGAAAATCTGTTGTGAGTGTGTCAATGACATTTTTACTAATTACAAATTCTAAACTTAAAGGGACTTTAAAACCTTGGCGCACGCACGCACACACACACACACACACACACACTCTCTCATTTACTCTCACATACACAAAATCCCTCAAACATATGACGGCAGAGCGTTAGTTCACTTTTTCCAGTGTGTTCCTCCAGTACAGCTTGTACTGTGTGTTTGCATCACACACAGCAAATCACCATTTGGTTTGTTTTTCCGAAATGTCCAACCAGTCCAGTTGCTGCTCTCTCTATTTTTTCAGTCCCGAGACAGTAAAACACACATTCTGACACATGCACAGATGCACGCACAAAGCAAATACGCACGCATACAGACAATCTGTATCCACAAAAAGACATGTTTGTGAAAAAAAAGTCTGACTCTTATTATTCCATGATGCAGTTCATCATTAACTTAAATAAATATAACAAATGTCTCACAAGTCAGGTGGAGCTTGTGTTGTCACCCAAAGATATTTTAAAGGTCCAACAGGTGGCTGCTTGTAACTCATTAATAGCTCTTTCAGCTCAATAAAAATTAGGTCCACATGCAGCTAAACTAAATACACAGAGGAAGCCCAAATTATTATTTACATATACTGATAGCAGCCCCTCAATAACAACAGACATAGACTTAATTTTCCAAGCCACAGGAAATACAGTATGTTAAGCTCTGGGCTTCAGCTTGAGCCCCGTCTTTTACTTTCTAGCCCATATCTGTTTACATTTTGGAAAATTAAGGGTCTATTTTAAGTTCCTATCCATCATGTTCCACTGGATGTACCGACAACCCTCACTGGATTACTTACCAAGGAGCTTCTTTTTTCTCCGATGTCTAATCAGATTTATGACTGCTTACTCGCAGCGGTGTTATTACGTATCGCGTGCTCAGGGCTGAGCTGGACCATGACTCACAAGTTTTGATACAAAAATGGACACTGATGTTTGTGAGTTTCAGATGTTTGGTAAATGTGAAAGAAGTGCGCGATGACGTGTTGATCTTACTCATCTGATTTATTTTGGTCAGTCGGAGTGTCTCGACATGATATGTGAATAAACAAAAGACATAAGGAGTTCTACTTGTTTCAGTGCTGAGAAAGTAAAAAAAAAAAAAAACAGTTGGAGACACTAAAGCAACCCTCAACAGCACAGGTCAACTCGCAACTCAACAAATACTCACACCAGTAACAACCTTCAGTGTTAATGCAGAATTGAGAGGAAAAAGACCCTGCTCCGCTTTGTATTGCAATCTTTCCTTTAGAAAACACTGCTGCCAATCATATGAAAAAAAAACCCTCCAGAGCAGCAGCTGAGTGTTCAACAGGCTCCATGACAAATTACAGCATGTGATCATGATCGCACAAACAACCCAGCTCCCGGCTCCCTCAGAATATCACACGCTCGAACACTGAGGTGCTGCCTGCCTGTGTCAGGGCGTCACCTGTCAGCGACAGCCCATGTGGTTTTGTTGACCGTGTCCTCTGAGGAATGCTGATAAGGGCCCGGCAGCACGATCCCCTGAGCTCGCAGGGCTCTGCACATGAGCGGAGATTCATCAAAACATGTGAAGTGGACTTGTGGCTGATTGAGGGCCTGATATTCTCTCCTCTGGTCTTCATTAGAGTGAAGAATGGGGGGAAAGCAGGGGGGTTCTCTCAACTTGCAGGGGCTGGGCCCGCTCCGAGCTGCAGTTCCCAGCGACCGGGGTCAGGCAGAGTGGAGCCGCTGCATTTACCCACCAGAGCTGGAAACCCTCGTCTGCTGGAGCCTGCACGGGATATTTGTTTGTGGTATTTTGGAATTTGAATGTCTGAGAAAGTTTGATATAATAATAGATTTTATATTTCTCGACTGATCTGATTACAAACAATTTTTTTATGTCTGAATTTGAATGTAACAAACAAGTCTCTTATGTTGCTTCCTTTCGTTTATTAGCAAATGAACAGGTATCCATTTAACTGAAATGAAATGATGCTGAATAATAAATCTATTTTTGGCTTTGGGATCATCACACATTTCTTCTATCCAATGAATAACCAGCGTTTTGTGTTCCGATGTCCTAAATTTCATTCCAGACTTAAAGAAATTACTAAATGCGTCATCCCTCTGGTAAAATGGGAGGTCTTAAAATGTCAGAGTTGCAGTTTGAATGAAGGATTATATTTTCCGACAAAATCACTCACTGTAATCGCAAATGGAACAAACTCCAAATACAGTATGATTGCACTCAAAATACATGGCATCAGGAGCCGATCACCCAGACCACCTTCAGAGGTGGTTCGGGGCACATGTGACCACATATAGTACATTATGTAATCTGAAAACAAATGTGTCCTTCCGGAGAGAGGTCTATTTCTGTGCAAGGACACATTTTAAAGCCCTGTAAGCTTTGGAAATGTGTACACAAACAAGCAAAACAAAACCTAAGCATAGTGATTGCACTTTCCCAAAGATATAATCTTAGAGTTGCCGTTAAAGATCCCCCACCGAAAACAAAATCTGACCGCCAGTGGTCACGCGGTCGCTTCAAATGGATCCGTAGGAAATATCGTCAGAATAAAAGACAATAGGCCTCGACGGAGCCAACGAATCAGTGATTCATAAAACAAACAATGCACTGGTTCAGTTTGATCTGGGTCCAGACTGCAGTGGTAATTTAACAATTATACACACAAGCATGACATACAGTACAGTGTGTGATGTGGTGTGTGGTGGTTTAAAGGGATAGTTCAGTTTTTTTTGAAGTGGGGTTGTATGAGGTACAAATGGCCACTAAGTATAATATCTGCAGTAGAAAGGTCTCTGCCCTCATGAGAAGTACTGGCACATCGTGCTGCAGTGAGACACAGGCAGTGAACGGTTGTGAATAAGGGGACAATTAATCAGCGTATTTTCGTCGCCTACGAGAAGTCCCGTCTCAAAATAGTACACCAGTTATATAAAGTAAAAATTTACAATGCATCAGCTGGTTGGAAAAAAGTCAGTTTATCTGGAACTAACCAACTCACTCAGCATTCCTCCCAGCAGAGACCTTTCTACAGCAGATATTATACTTAGTGGCCATTTGTATCTCATACAACCCCACTTCAAAAAAGAAAACAACAACTGAACTATCCCTTTAATATTCCCCCCCCTTGAACATTCCAGGAAATGTGGTGTAACACCTTGGAGGTGTCAAGTGGAAAAAATCCAAATCAATATCTTACTGTGGAGGGGTCGCAGCATTCGGTCACTGTAGTTGAGATGTTCCTTTTAGAGCTAGTTTATTTATAGACCATGTGTCGAAACCTGGGTGACAAGGTGTAGTACAGTAGCCAACAAACATCTAAGAAATGTATTCTTAAGAAAAGTGATAAAGCTGAGAAAGCTGAGAGATCACACAGTATATAAAGTGCATTACATGAGTGGTGCATCTGAGACAGGTATGTCTTTAATCAGCGTCTTAAAAGGGGCCATGCCTGCAAAGGCCAGGTCTCCTCTGGTTGGACTGTCTCAACTTCAGCACCTCAGTGATCTTCTTATAATCAGTGGACACATGCAGCAGCTCTGTGCTACGTAAGGTGGGGATAGGTCATGTAGTGCTCCATAGGTGATTACATTTTTTTTTAAATCAATATGGAGCTCTGTGGGTAACCAGTCAGCATTTGCCAGAAGTGGTCTAATGTGTGACCTAGTGCTGTAATCAGACCACCTAACCCGAGACAGAGTCAAGACCAAGACCAAACCAATGCGAGACCGTTTTCAAAACAATGACTGTATTCAGTACCAGTACTCATAAGAATCATGTGGCTTGACATTTACATTATTCCTAAGCTAAAAAGAAAAGATGATTTTATATAGAATCTATACCATATCTAACTGAAACAAAGTCTGGATTGAACAGAAGAACCCAGCACAGAACCTGCTAAAGTCTCCCACTTCTGACACTGGTGCAACCAACTTTTTCAGATGGCTACACACGCATATGCTTTTTGAGAATGATTTTAATTATTGTAAAGTTATTGAATTACATTACAGTAAGTGACAGAGAGATATTTGCGGTTAAAAAAAACATGTCACTGCAGCTGCGGCCTTGGCTGGTCTAGAGAGAAAGTCCTGAGTCCAGCTCGGCCGAGACCGAGTACAAATGTAGTCGATTCAGAGACAAGACCAAGACCTTGAAAATATGACCCAAAACCAAGTACTGAAGCCCAGGCCCGAAGCGGTCCATCTAACTAGTGTTAATTTTCAGCACGAACCCAGCCGAAAAAAAAAGAAAAAAGGAAGCCGTCTTATTCATAGCGGCCGCAACCAGCAACTCCGTTGCTGGTTGAGGGCAATATGTTTTGATATGAACATTAGCCGTTGTTAGCCACTGCCTGTAACTCAGCTACTGAGCTTCAACTGTGTTTACATCGATTACATAGCAGATAAACAAACTTGATACAGTATTGATAACGTCTCTGTATATCTTCGCGCTGCTCCTGTTGGTCAGGTAACCCCGCCCCAGGCCCCTGGAGGAACCAGTTCTTAGCTCTAGACCAGCAAGGAGTTGGTGCTTACATGGAACCAGATCTGAGAGCCAGGAGCCAGAGCTTAGGCCGAGGAAAAGGAAAGAACCGGTGCTAAGTCAGGCACTGGCTCCGAACCAGCACTGGAACCAGTTTGGTGGAAAAGGGGTATCAGTTTGTAGTTCAGTAGTTTGTGTGATAGTCTAGGGCAGACCCTAATACACCAGCCCACGGCTGAAGTCAACTGAGAAGAATAGAGTGGTTAACAGCGTTGATGCCTGTGTTTTGGTCAAGAAGCTCCAGAACACAGCACTCTTTAGCATCAATGTGCATTAGGATATCATCAGAAACCCTGAGCAGAGCAGCTTCAGTGGGTCACTGTTCTCACCCAAAACACTATACTGGAATCTATCAGGGATTTCATTACTGTCAAGGACTTGAAGAAGTTGTTTGTACACTATTTTCTCCAAAACTTTGGAGATAAATGGAAGTTTTGATAGTTGGATAAGGGTCGCTGATTATTGGGAAGCGATGGGTCAAGGCTTGTTTTTTTCTAAAGTGGATAAATAATTGCATGCTTAAACTGTCAGGCACCCAACCAGCGCTAAGAGAACTATTTATAGTTAGGACTGAAGGTGTTCTTAATGAACAAAACACAGCTTTAAAAACAGAGGTTAGAATAATGTCAAGGGGAGTCCATGAAGGACCCATGTGTGGTTCATAAAAGAACACGAGCCGGACACGGATCATGTTAATGTGCGCACGTTTACCTCAGTATTTCCCTTAATCACTGTAAAACTGAAAGAATTAATAAAACCACATTATGGAAAACAGAGGAATCAAATAATCTGTGCATGTTTTACCTTGACACAATAAGCACTGCTTTCCTGCATCTGGTGAGTCACTGACAAATACAGCCCTGAGATGATGATCTGAGATAGCCTCAGTATAATGGAGCAGCATCAATCCTCTCTCCAGCTCAGCGCACATGGAAAAAGTATCCAGATGGCTCACACAACCTATTTCATTTTTTAATTGTGGCCTGTTGCCTGGCACCTGGTTTCAGGTTGTGACGACACAATATATATATATAAATATATATATATCTATTTTATTCCTTCAGGGTTGAAGCTTTAATTTGCAGGTGGGTGGATGATTGAAAGTCATAATGTTATTGCCTATTGACACTTGAATAAAGGTGAGTATAAGTGCATTTGTTGAAAATGTGACTCTCGTCTTTGGCCGTTTGAAGGTGATAGCTGATAGCTCCGCTCCCTCCCCTCTTCCATAGTCACGTTTCCCACCGTTTCTCCCTCTTAACCCTTCGTCATGACAACGTTCTGTCCCCGTGCGCTCCGTAGGCAAGCTCGGTTAAAT
>OMNW01034007.1:0-31083 GCA_900303245.1 Selene dorsalis
ACGTTTACCTGAAGAAAAATTCAAATCATCAGACATGAGTTAAATGTGGCCTGGGCCTGGTCAACAGTATTAGTAGATCTCGATCGTACTAATGAATCATTATCAATCATTGCTACTGTTGATTCTGTGGACCGGGTTTGTCTTGATGTGTCATTTGTATGTGTGAGTGCACCATCGGAGTGGTTGTCCTATGTATGTATGTACGTATGTATGTATGTATGTATGTATGTGTGTATATATGCGCATATTAAGACTTATAAAAAGAAAAATCTGAGCACAAGTTTGGGTTTTGATTAATTTAATTGTTTTATGTAATTCTATGCTGCAATCCAAAGAATAAACATGTACTATAATACATTTATAATTTTCATTTTTTATCATCTGAACAGTAATCTGGCAAGAGAAAATAAAAAAAGAACAATAACAGGAGTATTTGTTGTTGTTTATTTGTTTAGTTTAGTTTTGTGTACCTAACTGTTTAAATCACTACAGAAACAGGCTGAGCTGCTCAGCACTAAAGTTGTTGCCACTCTGAAGGTAAGTCAGAACTAAAACTGGCTGTCATTTGGTGTCTGTTGTTATAGATATGTAAAAAATACAAACAATACTTTTCTTTTATAAGAGGAGAGATGAACGCGTCCCAGCAGAAATCAGGCTGTTCTGACTCAGATCTTCTGTTTTCTTGTAATAATAAAACTGTTCCAACTCAACAGTCCACTTACTTGCTTTTTCCAGAGTTTTTAATCATGTCACGTGGGATCATCAGTGAATGAAGTGTGCCACGTTGTCATGGCGATGTAATTGCTCAGTAGCTCACTGTGTATCCAGCTGTTGTTCTTGTAAACTCTGTCCTCTTATGTGATGGACACACAGACATCCAACAGCTCAGACAGAGCTAGTGAGGGGACTTTGAGTAAATTGATCTGTCACACGTTTTTAGTGTCGTTTCACATAACAGAACAGCGCAAGTGCATTAGTCAGACTGTCTGACTAACATGGGGGAGTTTTACAGGCCTATAACTCGTGCTCTGGAAAAACTTTGTGCTTTACTACAAAATGATCTGCATACGTTTCAGATCATTTTGCATTTATCACTGGCCTGTGAGGGTGGGGCTAATTAAGGAAGTGGTGATGTCACACCTGCATCATTATCTGATGAGTTTGCGTCATATGATTATTTTCAACCAAATCTAAAACCTAAACCACATAGTTGTAATGTGTTCAGGCAGATTCTTTTATGATCTGAGTTTTAACACTTTAAGCATTGTTTTTAAAAAGACAAGAAGAAACATTTCTTTGTATTTGAGATTGTTGCTGATTCAGTATTCTTAATTTAATCTGAGGCAGAACCGCTGATGGTCACATGCTGTTCAGGATGCTGCCGAAAGTCAGACTGCTCTGAACCCTCAAGCCATTCATGATTGATTTTCTTTTTGTGAATGGCTTCACTACTCTTCTTGATTTAGTGAATGGAGCATGTAATGATCATCCATGCGCAGCTGCAGCCAACTCTCCTGATACTCTCCACATGCGCCGTACTAGACTTCTTCCTCAAAAGCATCAGTTTCATCAGCAGGTCTGAGTAAATTCACTTCACTCTCACTCGTGTTCATAGATGGAAGAGAAACACAACTTTGACACTAAGTCCAGATTATGTGCCAAAAGATTAATGTGTGATATGACTTGGTTCCTGTGGGAGTTTTTACGGAGAATGATGTGATTTTTGTTGGGGTTTTCCTTTACATCTGGAGAATATGATTCCTCAGCCACCACAGTTCTCATTTCTACATTGTTGTGGCACATTTTACTTTGTCAAAAGCTGCAGACCAGTGATTTGGATATTGCAGTCTGCTATACTGCCGTTTCGATAACATTTCAAATCATTGTTGAGCTTGTACTGTGGCAGTGTTAGTGTCTGATTGTGCACAGCGACATAAGACAACGGCACAAAGCAAGACACACAGCGTGGACTCAGTTTTTATTCCCTTGTAAATAGAATATCAATAAAAACACACCTTAAAAATAACAAATAAGGTTTATCCAACAGATGAAAAAGTAACAAAAGGCATATGTAGAGCTCCTACATAGCAATTACAGAACAGTCTACCGTCCAAAAAAGGCACTAAATCTTGAAATAGAGAATAAGAGGGGATTTAAAAAAAAAAAAAAAATCAATTCAAACTGCTACAAACCAACATCCTGCTGAGGTTTGATTTTTTTTTCATCGAACAAAGATGATTGAAGAGTTTATTGCCAAAATGAAATGGAAACCAGGTCAGGGGTAAAAAAAAACAACTTTTATACATGACTGAACCATGTTTTTAAGTAGTATTTCAAGTCATTGGCCTATTAAATGAGAACATTAAGACTGAAACATCTACATTTTAGACTGAATGCATGGATGACAAATGTCCTTTTTTCACCTTAATAAATACAGCATTTTGGAATATAACTCTTCAAACGTCCTACTATGTCTCATGTAGATGGTACTGAGTAATGTAGGACAACAGCAACATTTGGTCCTGAGGCATGAACTGACACAATGATCCCCTGCACTCACTTTGTTCAGACAGCAGATCTCAGATCAGATAAAAGCATGCACCCCAACTCTGCGCCAAAGGAGCCATTACAGTATCACTTTTACTGTGTGTGTGTTTTGTTTTGGCGGCGATGGAAGAGACTACGCGATCAGGAAAAAGTCAGAGCCCGGGGTGCATGTACAGGTGTTCGGTTGTGAAATAAGGCCTGATCTGAATCGTGAGCTGCTTTGTTTCTGTGATAAACTAGTCCAGGAAGCTCAAACAAAGCAGTACAACAAGGCAACAGAGGACTGAAGGCAGATAATACAACTGCTTTTCAACCAAGAAAAAAAGACACAACATGCAGGAGGTCGGCAATGTTTGACACAAAGCGCACAACCAGCCTGACACAGTGATATTCAGAGCTGGAAGAGCAAAGGCTTTCTGTGTCCTTCATAGAAACCATGGGATTCTTGTCTCTGTGTCATGACAACTTTTGGGTGATTTTAAAGATGGTTACAACAGGAGTACACATTTTCTTGCACAAAACTGATGGAGCCAGTTTGGTGTGAAAAACTGAAAGCAAAATGAAACAGTTAACAAACAACACCGATCGACAGGAAGGAAACCTGTGAGTGACAAACAGCAGAGTAGGTCACGTTGCTACTGTCATCTAATCAGCAGCTTTGATTTTTATCATGTGAAATCGTAGATTTCTTTCTCATATTGTTGATCAGTTTTTGGCCCCATTTTAAATCCCACAGCCTGAACTCAGATACGTCCAATCAGTAGGTAATCCACTTGATTTAGATATTTTGACAATAATTCACAATGATGGGTGGGGTCGGTGTTTCAAAAAGGTCACTATACAACTAGCTAGGTTTTCATCCACCACAGTTAAGGGAGGTGGCGGTGCCAGCTGCTGTTAAATCACTGCAGGAGCAGAGGGTATAAAAAATATATGTGATGTGAGCACTGGTTTGACATTTGTTTCATGTATTCATTTGAAGGACGGTACAAGATTATCCACATCAACCCAAAAGTCAAAAAACTAATTGTGATGTTTTGAGATTTTATGCACAGTTGTTTGAAAACGTACATAGATGTGTGGACAGAAACCCACCTTCAGACGATGTGCTAGAAACATGGACTAGAAGAAAATGAGAACAACGACTATTTCACATAAAACTAAAACAGCGAGCCATTTACAGTTTTGTTTCTGTTCACTGTTTTTGGTCTCTCGTGTACATGTATGGTTTTTGGTCACATCTTTTTATTTTTTATTTTATCTTTTTTTTGATTTGATTAAACAATTTTTCTTTTTGCTTTCAGATTTTTTTTTGGCTCTACCATGACAGAACATGACACTGACAAACACTTTCAATTTGCTGCTCCAGAACAACACAGTACGACTTCATGACAAGACCATGAAGGCAGCAGCTTAAATGATTTAAAATGAAATAGTCTGAGAACAACACTTCAATGAATCCATAGATTCACTTCAGAAATTCTCCTGCTTAGCAGATTCAAAAGAAAAAGAAAAAAACATTTTTCATATTTTTGATATTTTGGTGTAAATAATTCAAACAAATGACAGAAAACAACATAACTAACGATGCCTCAGAGTTTCAAAAACGCTTAAAGCAAAGACACCTGGGACAGCTCTGCTGCCGTACACTTAAAGAGACATTCCACCACAAAACTTACATTTTCTCAGGCGTTTAGTCCGACACCAACACTGAGGATGTGTCAGTACTGCACCAGGATGAAGGGGAGAAGCTATTTTACAATTATTCTGTGAACTAAAGTTGAAGCAGGAGCTGATGAAATAATAAATCCTTTTTTAGAGTGGAATTTCCCTTAACTTTCCAACTTAATATTTATTGGCTCAAGTTTGAGAGGGAACTTCCCTTTTAAAGGATGCTGACGTTTCTGTTGTCGGCCACTATGAACCATCTTTACAGCCTCATCACAGTTTGTTGTCAGTTTCCTCTGAACACATCAGATCTACACTCATATTTCACTCCCATCCGTCTAACGTTTGATTCACATTGAAGCAGCTGTGGAGGAACCTGCAGGGGTGTAGCTTATACTGTAGCTAATGGGGTAAAGTGAGGTATTTGTGTCGAGTTTGTAACTCTGAACTAGTAGCTTAGCCTGTAAAGCACCTGGTGACGAACACTGATGAACCAGTTTGACTGAAGCCACTTTAGTGTTGGCTTTTACAGAACATCATGTGTTTAGCTTTCTTGCATTAATGATGTGTGTACAGTCTTTGTAGAAGTCTGTCCTCATGCACTGATCCTACGTCAGTGCACTGTAAAAACTAAGGCACTTAAACTTAAAATCATACAGTACTGAAAGTGTAAGTTTACGCAAATATTTCTGTGGTCAGATCAAAGCTCACACACTAAAGCTAATCTTGACCAAGTTAATACGTTTTGGGGGGAACCGTATTAACTTGCATAAGATCTCCAGTAGAGTAAACTGGAGATCTTTAAGAGTGAATTCCAGTAAAGTCAACAATATCACTATTGTACTGAAATAGATGACCAGTGAGAGGGTTTTTAGTGTCCTTTCAGAATCACAATTAAAACCACAGAGATTAAAGCTGCACTACTCAATATTTTAATTATGGAAAACTAACAGGTATGTGTGAATAATGTGACAGGGGTTGCTCATAGTAGCCAACCCATAGCAAACAACTACCTAGCTCTGAAGTTAGCATCAGCTTTTTAGCATCTTCAGCTCATTGTTTTGGTTTTTTGACTCATTAACTCTACTCTTGTGTCTTAGTGCAAAAGCCACAATAAAATGTACACTACTTGTGCAGCATCAAATAGCAAAGTTAGCAATAGCTAGTGAAAGTGGGCGGGGGCATTTAGCAGCTGAATAACCAGAGCCCTGTTTCAGAAAGCAGGTTTAGTGAAAACTCTGAGTTAGTTGACTCTGTTTTCCGTTTCACAAAGCCAGTTCAGCTTGACTCTGAGTCAGTTACCATGGCTACATACTCCATGAACCTAACCTGCTTGCTGGCAGATTTTCTTCAACTAACCCTAAGTTTCTCCTCTTTATCTGCAGCCTGCAGACTGAAAGCAGTGGCAGAGGAGAGGCTTATTAGACCTCAGTCAGATATCTGATCATTCCTCGATGAGTATTTTTATTTGAATGTTCCCGTTTTTCTGCGCCGTCAGTTTATCCGAACAATCATCACATCGCTCACATGACACATTGAGGATATGCACGCAGTTCAGAGCAAACTGCACTGTTTTCTCCATATTTTTTATATATACAAGGTAGGCTATCAGTGTATCAATAATCAATGCAGTATGAAGAGACTCGATGCACTTTCACAATTTATTTCCAGGTGTGATTTTTAGATGACATTTAGATGTTGCTTTTAAATAGGCAGTATTAAATACTGGCAGGTTGGGACAGCTGAAAAATCGACGTTTTTGCTGAGAAGATTTAATAACATTTATTTTTTACTTTTTTCTTTTCGGGAGCTTTATAACAAAAGATCCATGTGGGGATCAATAAAACCATTGGGATTTTGATATCACATGTTGAATTCAGGTTAAACTACATCATGACTGCGTGTAATGAAATTATACCACACCCGAAATTTATGTTTAGATTTCATCTTTAGTCACTGCCAAGTTCGTTTGTGCCTGTTGAGTTGCACCTGCTCAAACACAAAGAATAAATGTTGATTTAGTGGCACGCTCGAGATAAAAAAAATTTTTTTCGATTAATCTTCACGTATTGTCTCGATCAACAATCAGAGCTCACGTTCTTTACAGCTGCTACAGAAAAGATTTTTTTTTCTCTTTTAGAACATGTCCTCATATTCTGCGCCAGCATTCATAAAAATGTCTAACCCCACCAGTGAGAAGCAGGAGGGGCGAGGATTTTTTCTCCCTTGTCGCCATGGTGAATAATGTTATCTTTGTTCCATTGGTGAGGGCTTTTCATCTCCTCGTGCACGAGATTAACTCCGGGCCAAACTAACTCAGAGTTGAATGAAATAACTGTTCTCACCTGTTCTGAAACCGAAAACTCAGAGTTTGACAGCTCGGGGTTAGTCATCCCAGAGCTCAGGTTTTAACTCAGAGTTTGTTACCCTGCTTTCTGAAACAGGGCTCAGATGTTTTCTTCAAAAACAGCTAGAAATGGAGTGAATGCTGCTCTTAAAATTGTGTAATGTTTAGAGACACGACTCCAAATGAATGCTCACTTTCTATCTGTGTCTGTTGGGTTCATCACAGATCAACACATAAATCGTTACAACTTTTTGACAATATGTCAGTGCTGTGTTTACAGCATGTGGTGCTGCCACTAGGTTGGCAAAAACAAAACAACAATAATAACGCTTAAAAATAGGTTGACACCATGCACATCCCAAATAAAAGTGTTTTGGAAGAGAGAAATATAACAAAAATGTTGTGTTTCCAATTTGTATTTTGTTTTCAAAATTCATCCCACTAGTTATCAGACTATGGTATCAATATCTCCTGTCCACTGGATCTGAAAGGTCAAACCCGACTGTTAATAATTTCAGACTTCTACAAAGGCTGTTCTCTGATGAATATTTCTCTGGTTGTGGTTGTTTGGCGAGAATCCAACTCGCTCACTGAATGTGAACTATTAGCTTTCTGAGGAAAACATCAGTTCCCCAACTCTTCTCTCTTCCTACTTCCTGTGTCACTCGTCACACACACTCATCAATGAAATGTTCCAAACAGCAGGGACTCCAAGCACCATGATATTGATCTGATAAAGTGTCATTTAAAATGAAAATTGAATTAAAAATGACTGTGTGTGTTTAGAACACATGGCATATCGAGTATAAACACAGATATACCTAAAAAAGGATAATGCATTTAACTTGCAATAATTTGACACATCTGATGTGTCTTTGATTAGCATATCTCTGATATATAGTTCCATCCATGACTATCACACACATACACACTCAGAAAATACATAAAATTTAAACTTAATACTTTGGCTAATGCTTCACTCACCTTTTACCAACAAGAACGACTCATACTGATAGTTTCTCTCATTTGAAGCTAATATGTCTATATAGTGTAAATAGAAATGGATTAGGGTACATATACACATACCCTCACAGTTTATATAATATAATGTATATAAGTACTGTATGTGTGTATATGTATGCACACATACACATGTAGTCTATGTATGTATGTATTCACTTTATACTTTCGTATTATCTAAACAGTGTTATCACACTGTTGAATCCCTCCCAGCTGACTGATCTGTAACTGGGCTGAAAGGAAATAAGGACATCAGCTGGACATCCAGATGTCTCCTTTCATACACATCTGTCGACACTTTTGGCTTCCATCGACGTTTATGTGATGAGTAACTTCTTTTAAGATGACTTATTGTTGATATGGAAGCAAAGAGAGGGCGCAAGGGTTTTGAATCTTATTTGAAACTGTGAGATTGTCAATATGTTCTTTTGAAGTTATTATTGAAGCATTTTTGCCTTTATTCCAGCCCCAGTGTGAGGGACATGGAAGAGAAGGTGGATGACATGCATTTAAACTTAGGGTCAGACTCAAACACGGGCCTTTGCAGTAACAACTAAGCCTGAATAATAAACACTCTTCCACTGGAGCCCCAAAAATTGAAGGACTTAAAGACCACTGAATTTTAGTCCTGAAAAGCAGGTAATAATTGACATTTGAAACATTTAAACTTCACAATTACAAATCTTTAAAATTAAAACCTTTACATCCTCCTTTGCTTCCACATGTTGAGCTTATTGTATAAGGGGCAAGGGACAGAGGATTGGGTCACAGTTGTATTACCAATGTGATGTGACCCTGGCTTCTTCTTCTTCTTTTTAAGTCAACTAATTTGATTCTGCTGTTCTTATCACTGGAAGGAATCAACAGCGAACATTTATAATGTAATCAGCTGTCATGACATGCGCTGCATATTTTAATAAAACAATCAGTTAAAATGAACTTTGAGATTCATGTATTTCGTTTTTGAGGCTGTTTAGTTGTGTTGTGATCACAGTGCAAGACCCTGAAATTACTTGAATCCTGTGTCAAATGCAGTGTTGTCCTGCTGTGAAATGCAGTTTTTCAAAGAAAATCTGCACAATGTATCAAGTCCTAATACTCAGTCTGCTGTGGGAGATTTAAAATGCCTTAGTAAAAACAAAGCAACAAGGAAATGGCGTAAAAATCAGTACACATAGCTATATGCATTTCCTTTCATGTCTGCATTTGTCATTATCTAGGTATTTTAAATATTCCACAGTCCGCTGGGGAGGACTTAAAACAAATAAAAGTTTATCATAATTATTTTCATTGTTATAATATACTAGTAATGCCTATAAGAGCGTAGCAGAGCAGGTTGGTGGTTGGAGGTAGGGTTGGGAGGTATCTCAGGGTTGGCGTTTACACGACTTTTGGTCTTTTTTTTTTTCACTTATTACATTCCAATAAAATCTGCTTGCATATTAACACACCTGTTCTATTCATGACTCTGACAACTGTGTCCACTGCCCTCTTCAGTCGTCCTCCAGCGTTTCCGTCTTGATGTCGCTCCCCATACTGCACGCTGCCCCGTTCGCCTGATCCACTAGCGCTTGGCTGCTATCACTGGCAGCCTCCTTCTCCAACGCGATCGGGTCCTGGGGCTCAGACAGCACGCTGTGAATGGTGGGTTCATCCTGGAGGGAAGGGGAGGGCGGAGACCAGGACACGCCTGTCAATCTAGAACCTTCTGCCTGAGGACCCGTCCCTGTCACGAGGGAGCGGCCAATCAGAGACGAGCCTCTCTGTCCAGACAGGCCTCCTCGACCCAGGGCAGAAAACCAGCTGGGGAGCAGTGTGGGGACCTGGGTAAGGAGAAAAGAAGATCTGGAAATCTGGCCTCATCTCTTAAAGACATACTGTGTAAAAATTTCTCCCATCTAGCAGTGAGGTTCCAACTGAATAATATTCTTTATGCTGCATTCACATGGAATCAGGCAGACGAACATCAGCTGCTGCACGGAACGGGATAAACAAACAAGTGGTCCGTCGTAACATCACGAGGCAAACGATACACACGTGACAATATGTTGTTATGGTGATGTCATATTGTATACCTCACCCACATTTCACCGGCGTTCTCTCGTCCACTAAAATGACATCGAGTTTGCCGTATGCCTGATTCCACGTGAATGCAGCAGAAGTGTGACCCTCCATCCTTTCTCACTCTACACCATGGTGATGGTTTCAAACAGACACCGCCTCGATCTTTTCTCCCAGAGCCTACCACTCCAGTGTCTCTCTCTGTGAGTCAGTGAATATCTTACAGTCACACTGCCACTGAACATAAAAGATGGCGGCACAACATGGCAGCCAGCATTAAACTCACCAGCTCTATGTCTATATGAATGGCAAATTCAAAGCTTACCAGAACACTTCAGTTTGTTGATAGGGGTAATAACTAATTAAGCAAACACATACTTTCAAATGAAATTATTGATTTTTGTTAACAGACAACAAACAATAGACAATGAAAAGTTACACAGCGGGACTTTAATCTGAGACCAAAACTACTTGATAAATGCTGTTGCAACGTGCAAGCAGTGTGTGTGGTCAGGCTGTACCTGGGTCGGAGAGGAGAGGTCAGCTCGACTGAAACCAAACTGCCTGGCTGACGCTCTCTTGTCAAATAAAGACACCTCACAGCCCTGTTAAGAGAGGAGCATAAAGACTGTACAGTAAACACCTTGTTCCACTGACAGATGACTTTTGGTATGATGGTGTGGTGTCTGACCTTTGACTTTGTAACTAGTTATTTATTATGTTGGACATTTTGAAATGAGTTTAATACGTAACCAAATGTAAATTTTATCATGGTGTAGGGAAACAGAAAAACAAAGTAGACTTCATAATGTTGCCTAATCTGCTCAAAAACACAATACGGAATTTTCTGCTGGGATTTTCAAATCAAAACAAAAATGTGGTTCATAAGTGGGGATCAATCAATCTGGAGGTTTCCTTTTTTTTCCAGATGTATTCACTACACAGGTCTCCCTGTCTCCAAAACAAACAGACCAGGGGATCAGGTGGATACAGGATATTATTTGTATTTTGTTTGGGACAATGAAAGTACAACAGAATGTACAACATAAGTTCAGCAATCTTTAGACTTTTTAAATCATAAAAGTTAAGCAATCTAATTTGAACTTTACTGACTACTGAAGGTTGATCTGGTTTACCTGGTCCGGGAAGTCGTTGCCGTCTACCTCGTCACTGTTGGACTGACCTCCTGGACTCTGAACCTCGATACCATGACTCTCCAAGATGGCTGCTTCTTCAAAAACACAAAACTGATCATAGCATATCAAGAGCAAAACAAAATCCTGCTAATGCTGTTGGTAAAAAAAAAAAAATCATACAAGTGCAAAAGGAAGAGTTTGGAGGTGTCAAAATGAGAAACATGTTTCCCTTCTGCTGTGTGTGCAACTCTACAGAGGTGTTTCGGATGAGAAAGATGGCATCGCAAGAGTAAACACTCTTTTATGTGTGATCATTGGTCTGATAATGATCATTTAACATCTGCTTCGAACTGCTTTAACCACACAAGAAATACTGCATATAACACACAAAGAAAGAAGTAGACATTACCAATGTTAGCGCGCCTCTTGATGTCTTTGCGGCGGTTGGCAAACCAGTTGTAGACCTTCAGAGATGTGACCCTCTCCAAATCAGACAGCTTCTTTCCTGTGACACACACACACACACACACACACGTATATGATCAGACATCTGCAGTAGATCAGTGCCGCATGGCTGCTGCTTCTGTCTTTTACTCCTCCAGTCTGTCCCTGAGGTTATTTTGGAAATTTACAAGACAAACTGTGTCTGGAAGTTTGACCAGGTCTCTCTTGTAAAAGCAAAGCAATATCTTATTGGTTCACATAAGTAAAGTAAATGAAATATGAAAAAAGAAAAAGTGTAGTTAACATCAAATAAGACTGATTCAATCTCCATGTGACATGTGTAAAACCAGTCACACTCGCCATGATAGTCAAAAGTAAGTTCATAGGGAATTTGATTTTTGTGTCTTGATAAGTTAACATCTGTAATGGCTTTTACCCACCTGGTTTCTGAATGACAGCATTACAGGCAGTGGCAATCTCCTCTCTCTTCGCTTCATCAGGGTACTGGTTATCACTGAAGTAGCTGAGTAGTCCGACAGAAACACACACATACAAACATCATTCCATGTTAGGCTGATCAATATGCAATAACACTTCTACTGTGGTTATTTTTGGCAAATATAGCAATATATAGTGGTATTAGTAGTAGTATAGTCATGATTCCACAATTGAAGTGGTCATTTTTTGGACCAAGCACCCCATTGGCTGTCCTCCCGCAATCTAGTGAAAATTAACAGATTTTATGTGTCTTGCACAGGTGTGGCACAGAGGTTTAAAAATACCCCTTAATGACCAACAAAAAAGCCTCATGCACCTGCAGTTCAACCCAACAGAAAGTCAGCCATTTTGTGGTGGTTTTATGGTGATGAGAAAAAGCATGTTTTACAATTTCATGTCCTCCTACAAAGTTCGCCACTCCCACTTCAATTTTCATTTAAGGGCTGGTGAACACCTTCATGATGCTTCATTGTGAGTTTTAAAGAAACAACATGATGAGAATTTTGATGTTTTTCCATGAAACAGGAAGTTGTTGAAACCTTTTCCAATCAACCTCAAACTTCACTTTCAGTGACAGTTGCACAATGAAGACATCTGCACACTGCTATGACATCACTATCAAAGCACCACTTACTGAAACCAACGAATAAGCCTTGAATGATAATCATCATTTGATTTACATGATGTTTTCACAGTCTAGTGTACACTGGGTGTAGAGAAATATATTGCATGTTTGTCAAGTGGCTGCTTCACAGTGGTGGACAGGGCACAGCGCTGCTCTTCCTCCTCCTCACCTCTCCATTACAGCCAGGCACTCCTTCCTCCAGGTGAATCTGCTCCCTCGCCGCAGACGGAAACCCCCAGGGGTAGCCCCGAAGGGGGGCGGAGCTTGTTGCCAGTCCATCATGTCCTCCAGAGCCAGCGGGGCAGCTCGCATGGCCAGAGTGGCACCTGGAGACACAAACACCGTACTGCATTTATAATTAGGTTTTCATTCATTTCAGTATTGCTAACAGTGACACTTTAGACAGTCCCCCATATACATTCATTCATTCAGTTCATTAACAATATGTAAATATTGTATATAATGCAAAGACATTCTTATATTCTGGTCATCATCAAAAGCGAACACATAAGAGACCCTTTTTACTATCAGGCTTCAAACCGACAAACTAAATTAAACTCAAGAGATTCTGATTAAAGCTCCATTCCAGTTATGATTTTTTCCAAGTAACGACACAGATGACTTGAACTATTCATTTTTTCATTCTGTACATTCCTCTAAGTTGGGCTCAACATGACACAATGTAGTCATTGTTCAATCACAGGAAACCGTTTACAGCCTTCCCAGTCAGAGTATAATGAGGAACATCTCAAGACGCTCATTAAAAATGCAAACATACGCCATGGCTTTCTTTTCTTTAAAACATTCTTTCAAACAACTTATGTTGCATCTGTTACTCTTCCAACATCTGTCCTCTGCTCCTAAATTATTTCTAAACAATATTCACCCTTTATTCATATCGTTTGAATACAGATGAGCTGAAGTACAAACTGACCTTTCTGCACTGATGTATTTGAGCTGTCTGAGCAGATTGCCCAGGATCCTGCTCAAGGATGCATACATTGTCCATTACAAACCATAATTTCACAGATGAACCCATCTCTTTTGAGATTATCTGTGATTGTCCTCTGGAAGTGAGGGTGCTTCATTAGGATTAAATTACTGTTACTGAAGTCAGCAGTGGAAGTCACACAGTAGGTGCAGATAACTAGTTATTAAAATACCTTTTCAGCTAAAAAAAAGTTTCCCCTTACTATTATCTAGGAGATGGATGGCGTTACCTGGGTTGGACTTTTCCAGCTGGTACCAGCGGAAAAAGGCCCGTTTCTTCTGCTCACTGAGGTCTGATCCCTGTTGTAAGAGCCAGTGGGAGATCCGACTCTGACTGATCCCTGCAAAGAAGAGTGAGACCCGAGACCTCAGTTGTTTGCACGGCCATTAACATGCCAACTAGTAGTGATTTAGTCAGGCTGGTTAAAGCACAGATGAAGCCGATACTCACCCGTTACCTGAGCAACCACAGCTTGGGAAATCCGTCTGTTTGCCAGGAAGGACTTGATCTCCTCTTTGATCAAAGCACTGTCCCTTCTGCAAGGAGAGAAAATACACTGTTTACATGAAGCATGATAAATATCTAGATATCCAACAGTCAGACATTAGTTACACACATTACACAAAACAACAGTCACTTTACTCAAACCAGGTGGAAGTCCACAATTCACCTGTACAGTGTATGAATGGAAGTGGCTGTTGCAATGGCACTGGAGCTTAACTTCTGCTCTAATATTCTCCGCTCTCTGGGGTTGATGTCATCTTCACACCCGCTTAGATCAATACCGCTCTGATTGCTGCGATCTGGCTGCAGACTACAGATGAGAGGCACTGCACGGTGTGTGTCTACATGTGTGCATATAGTACATGTGAGTTTGTACTGTAAGCAGTAATCCTTGTATTATACTCAGCTGTAGTTGGAGCAGCCATGACACCTTTTGTGTTAACACCTGCTCTCTGGCATACAGACTTATATGTTGCCATGCCATTCAAAAACCACAGCAAAAACCTTGTCATAAGAACATTTGTAATTATGAGAACTAATTACTTAAATACTCTAGTGGTTATGGCAAACCAGAAACTAAGAACTGATCTTTGAGCTCTGCCTCTTTCTTGTACTGTCATCAACAGGGTTAGGTTTCTTCCTGTTGCCCTTTCTTTTGTGTTGACAATAAACTTATTACCAGTAACCAAGAGGTTATCATGGTAACACTCGTTGAAGCTTTTCTAACCTATTGCTTTTCCTTTTGTGGAGTCCAGTGAACTATAAATCTCAGCTTTGGTGGCTAGAGTCTTCAGAGAGAGAAAAAATAAACCACACCTGCAACAACTACATTTTTCTCCAGTCACAGTTGCAGTGGGTGTTATTTGCCCTCCATACCCAGAGGGCAATAATGAACCCATTACTACTTGGCACGCCCAGAAAACGTGTATTCATATATAAAGCTTTTCTTTGGGAAGCAACTGAAACAGCATCTAGTCAATTCAAGTAAAGCCAGATCCAAGGTAAGACAAGTCTGGTCTGGCCTTACCTCATTAAGTCTTCCACCTTCTCGTCAACATCTATGTCCTCTTCATTGGCCTCAAACCCGTAGGCTGGCGCTGTCACGCTGCCGCTTACTGCTCCGAGAGGAAAGCGCGGTGGTGACAACTTCCCATTGCTGACAGCAACTAGACCATTCTGTGCTACAGCTGCCATGACAACAGGTGAGGTTACTGGAACAGGTAGAGGCAGGGAAGTGCCGTCAAAGTTGTTATTCGGCGACAGTGAGAGTTGGTTGTCCGGGAAACTGGTCTGAGTGGCAGTGGAGGTCATGGAGGAAGAGGCGGTGACAGTGTTGGAAGAAGACAAGGACGATGACGGAGGCATGTAGGAAGGTTTGTGGGTCAACTTGTGTCCATGTTGCCGGTCAAGGTGGTCCAAGGTGTCTAGGGCATGGAGGACCTCGGCCTGGGTGATCCCCGTCCTCCTTAGCCTCTGGAGGAGGTCAATCTGTTCAATGGTGAAACGAGGCTCCTCACACTGCTGGAACATCCTGGAAGATATCAAACAACAAGATGATTACCAACAAGCAACATTTAGTTTAATACTATAGTTTAGTACAATTGCTTAGATTTCAAGTTGCGCGTGAGACTTAAATACTCCCACATTCCAACACTTTGCTTTGTTAGACCTCCACTATTTGGAGGGACATGGGAAACTGCAGACAAAAGCACTACATGCAACAGTATTTTTTCGCAAAAATTTACTGTTGTAAAAAAGTAAATAAAAAGCAAAATGACCAATCGATCAGCCAGCCAATCGATCGGTGCACCCCTAGTAGCAGTGACACATAAAGAAAGGTTGCAACACTCCAGCAAAGACAGAGAAGACGAAGACTACAAGTTTTGTCCTTAACATCAAAGGGACATTGATTTAGAATATTTCTTAGACCTGAAGACCCCTTTTGGTGAGAGAAGCACAAAATGTAAATATGCTGTTTATTTGATGTGGGAATATTGTTGAAAATGGCCAAGTGTATTTCATCAATACAGGTTAAATAGCTGTGTTAGACAAAAAGGGATGTCTAACTATGTCCAGCATAGTGGTACTAAACACCTTTGCACGGTGTAAAATGCAGGTATGTGTCTGTTTTAATCTTCCACATCACATCCTGTATGTGTATTGTTTTCTGACAATAGCTTACATGTGAGTGCACAATTTGTACCAGACACACTAAAAACTACAATAAACAGCAGAGGAAATTAAAGAATACAAACACACTGAATTACAGTTAGAGAGAAAACTCTGTCCGTGAGCATAAACAGCATCAAAAACTGGGTGAGATAGAACAAAAAATGTTAAGTATAAAGGAAATAACATTTGCAACTTTTGATAAGTGACCTTGTCACCAAGGAGAAAACCACAGAGCAAAATAACAGTACAGTCACGTCTGTTAGCTTCCTGCAGATTTCTAACAAACACACACACACACACAGAAGACATCAGAGCTCACCAGCTGCTACCCAGATCTGAAGTGCATTCCTCCAGATTAGATTCGACTTATTACAGTGGATGTTTTCAACCCCAATAATCACGTTACCCAAATACTGTTATGGATCCAGTTTTTGTTTTGTATTATTCCGTAGTATGTTTCAAACCAAACACATGCTTGTGTCAATGTTGCTTTAGTTCATCATGTTAAATCTTACCTATAGTTGTGTTTTGATAGATCATGCGCACAAATATCGTGTCACTTCTAAAAAGAAATTAACTGTCAAAATCACGGTCATTGAGCTGAACTAAGACAGGAGCAGAGCCAGAGAGGAAGATGAACAGAGAGAGAGATCGCACATCTGTTTTGATGCTTTCCTTTCTGACTCTGAGAAGAAAAACAGGCCATAGCAGAGAATCAAAGTCAGCAGACATGTCAACACTTAAACAGAGAGGGAGGGTGAGGTCGAGTGTGTGTCAGTGTGTGCGTGTGTGTATGTGCGCATGTCTTGGGAAAAATGCCAAGAAAAATTTACATCTCGGGCAGCCAAGCTCCATACTTTCTCTCTCTGCTGCAGAGGGTGAGTCATGCTGTAGTCGGTGAGACTTCTACACAGGATCGATACAGGACGACAAAATTATGGCACTCATTAAAATTATGCCTCCTTATTTGGCTATATTATCACATATTGGAGCCAGGTATTTCTGAGGTCTTGCTTGCAGTCTGCTTTACACTAAAACCACATAATGATCACTGGTTGTTTTAGCGCAGCTGCAACACAAAAGCAATCATTAAAGCATGACTGCATCTGTATTTGTACTCACCAATCAAATTCAGACATGCAAAAGGAGGTTAAAGTACCGGTGATATTATTACATCCATGTGTGTATATTTAAGTGTAAATGATCCATATTTATATGAAATCAGGTGTTTCTGTACCTTTAATACGTCATGGTATGCGATGGGATAATTCCTTTTAATAATTATAATAATATCACATTCAAGGTGGTTCACAAATATTCTAACGGTATTTTGTGACAAATAAATAACTGTACATCCCGTTTGCCTCCACTGTTTCCATGCCATGTCAAACAAAGTCAGCAGGTTGACTCTGTGAGAGTTAAGAGGAAAGGCCAGTGAAGAGACGGAAAGAGGAGGGGTAAAAACTGATTTTAAGTAGACCCACCCATGTGGCAGGATTTCTCCTAGTGCTTTCACCCTTTAGAGTTGATGGAAGATTAGTATAGATAAGCTGCTCTTTACAGTAGACAGCTGCAGACAGCTGTAAACACGTCACCAACTTTAAGCAGCCAAGGTCCAGTCTATCTACACAAGCTGACAAAACTTGAGCCAGGGAAAAAAGTTTGACTTTACGAGTGAGACTTCAGAAAGTCCAGTCACAATCACAAGTTCACATAGGCTAACTCGCAAATTCAATTGTTTTTTTTCTTGCTTGCTGTGGTATGCAGAAACGTAAGAGCACATCCTGCAGCAAAAAGAAAAATAATAATAATAAAAAAAAGGCAGGGTGACAAGTTTCAGTGTAACTCGTCTTGACTTTATTTATCTGCAAGATTAGTCTCTATGAGCCACACTGGCAGGAAACCAACCTTCCTTTCAAAAGGTGTGACTATTGTGAGAAGACACAGCGGCCTTTGGATGCACAAAGACAGCATGTGACTAAGAGGCAAGCCAAACTTTCTCCTGCATGTCCTGAGTAAAGAATCAAGCAAACTATTTACCATTGCCTAATATACTAGAGGGCATCCCAAAAAAAACAAACAAATACACTTCTCCTCATCAACAATTGAATCTGCCAGAGTGGCCGCCTGAACAATGTAAGTTTATACTTTCATTTGCTCACAACTGTCTTGAATTACAACAAGGACCATGGTTATAATACATTAACAATAACTTTCTAGCGGCTGCGCTCACTTTGGTAGAACAATAACATCGGTAAAGTAAGGACAAGGTTCTCACCATACCTTACAGCAGTAAAGATTAAAAATTGACAGAGAAAATTTGAACCTATTTAAAAACACAGATATCACAGAGCTGAACTTAATGGTCGTCATTAGCTTTGGAAGTGGAAAATGGCTTTAGCTGAGGACACTTCGACTGACAGCAAACCAGCAGTGTGTGTAATTACATGAGGCTGGTACAGTATGTGTGAAAGGAGGGACAGAGGGACCAGTAATCAAATAGTGCTGACTTGCACTGCTGAACTCCTTCAGACATCTCTGCTAAGTCGCCGCAGCACAAAGGAAAAACACAGGAGCCTGGCCACACATGAAAATACAAACACACACGCACACCAATGCACTGTAGTAGTCACTGTAACTTATCCTCCCATCTCACACAACCCTGAAGTGTCCATGTGCAAGACACCGAAGCCCTGTCCGCCCCGGCATCACTGCTCTGGAAGTGAACTTGACCTCTGACCTCCCTGTGGAGCACAGAGCGTCCCAAAAGACTCCCCCAGGGATTACATTGTGATAGATCCAACCAGGCTGAGGCTTTGAGTCACCAACCTGTAAACGCCTCAGAGCAACACAATATTATCTTGGCTGTCCTTGAAGGCTTATGTCTGGGGAAAGTGTCACATAGATAACTACTTTAATCTATTTAATCTATGACTACTGATGAACCCTGTGACCTGCCTGAGATCCTAACCAGACGTGGCATGAACTGTGTCCCGGTTGTAGGCGGACCAGCTGAGCAGAGACAAAAGTCATTTAAACACTGTAGGAAACTTTTTAAGTGGCTTTACTGCCCGAAATTCAACAAAACACAACATCTGGCTCATGTGGCCGGACGCTACACTGTGGCTAGTCGCCGGTGCTGATAGTTCCCTTTAAAATATGGACTTTCACGTCGAAAGTCGTTGGAAAAAAAATGATTTTTAATGTTGCCTTTCTTCCAGGAAAATGGGCACTGTCGATAGAGTCGTTTTATCGGTAGTCAAGAATAACTCCTCAATTCGGCGTATGTCTGATAAACTCACCCAGTCCAATCGCAACAAAATAGTTCATTTTAACAGCAGCTCGTCTGTTCACCGTGATGATCACACAACGACATAAAATACACATCGTTATCACAACAGCGTGCCTTGCGGACCAACTGGAAAAGTTGACATTCTGCTTGATTAAATGTTTTTTTTGGTCAACTACATGCATGGCGAAATAAGACACGTACTTTTCAGTAACTCAGATAACATCCTTTCAACCAGGTCAGATAGCGTGAACATTAACCGAGAAGTAAAATGCCGCAGCACTGGCGAGATTTTTGAGGAGTTTTCAGTAACGAGCTCTGAGAGCAGAGGAAATGTGTCGGGCTAGCAGGACCGTTTGAAGACAGCGGCAGTTGGAGCTGCTCGACTTCACCCACCTTAATATCCCAGTCTCAGAGCCTCCCGAGACGTCTATTCCACCATATATGTTTCTCCTCGGGCCGCTGGGAGACACGGACACTGACAGTTTTCCCAAAATGTCTCCTCTGTTTCTAATTGGGTTTCAACCCACCGTCAGACAGATTCGCCTTTTGTCCGGCAGACAGGCGCCATGTTGACACAATGACGCAAGGGACGACGGGAGTCGCAGTTTACAGAAGTTAGTATACAAACAGAGGTGCCACTCAATTTCCAACATCAGGCCACAGCTCAGGGATTTCAATACAAAATCTCTGCGGTGTGAGGCAACGACCTTCATGAAGCATGAAGTCCAGCGTTTTTGTTGACACTGTTGAGTTGATCACCTTTATAGACAATAGAGGCTTTTCTTAGTTCACCCTGTATTTTTAGGTTTATCTTTTATATTCAGCTTCAGGACCAAAGTTGTTCTTTCTCCTTCCATAAGGAGGACAAGTCTCACGAGTATTAAAATCTAAAATGAATCCTGCCATCCTGCTTAAATCTAATATCACACGCAGCTGGATTTAAAATCTCTCCTTCATGCCAGTGGTGCACAATATTAATCCTGTGATATTTGAGGCACCTGGTCTTTTTTTCTTGCACTCTTTTCAGTCAGTGGTGCACACAGAATCAAATGGCCAGAGGTTAAATCCACATTAACAAAGCATAATCTGCCAGTTCAGGAGTCATGTTTATGGTCCTATTTGACCTAACACTTGGGGCTAAGCCTGCAGCATTTGAGCAGACGTATGGTTCATTTTACCATTGTGTCACTGCTGAGGAGCTGCTTCAGTGTGACTTCAGGGCAAAATTACTCATTAGGCCACAGGTAGATGTTATGATTGTAAACTACTGGTTTAAAAGAAGAAAAAGCACCCAGAACAAAAAGTGTAAGGGCATTTGTCTTACTTGTGTCTCTCTTGAAGATTACAGCAGGGTTTTACTGTTATTTGCTGATGTGTCAGGAAAAGTAGAAACACAACTGTGGTTCTTATGGATCACTGGTGTGTCAGAGCCCAGCTGGCCCAAGTCCTAGCTGCTTTAATCTGAGAGCCATTGCTGTATAAAGGATAAAGTATGGTTAAATATGTATTAATATTATATGTCCATGATGAAACTTGTTCTCTTCAGGTCCCATTTACCTCCTGTTAGCTTCTGCTAGATGTCAGGTAAAATCATCAAGATGCTGAATCTGCAACATTAAGCCAAAATATTAACCCGCCTGATCTGAGGATGTGCTAAAGGAACCATTTTCTCCCGATAATCTATGTTGTGATGTTTTATTGCATACTTTACTTTGCAAAAATGAATTTCAATCTCAACTGGATCTTAATGTTAAGTAATTAAATTATTTAAATTAATACAATGCATAACCCAAACTAATGAGGTACAGTTTGTCTGTTCACACTTGATCCCTGTTGCAACATTAATGAAACAGATAACAACACAAGTGGACAACGCAAATGTTATTTTAATCATTGTTACAAAACGTGAGTCTACAGAACAGTATAAAATATAAAAATAAATGTTAACAACAACTAACATGAAAACAGTTCTGACAGTTACAAAGACAGCAGGTTTAAAGTAAGGTGTGTGGGTGGGTGTGTGTATGTGTGTGTGTATTTATGTGTTCAGGAGGGAACCCAGATGTTGCCGTGTGTGTCGGGAGCCTGGTTGTAAGGAATGTTCCAGATCCAAGGCTGATCTGAAAACACACAGAGAGAAAGGGGTCAGTGAAATCAGAAGAATGTTTTAGAGGCAACTACACTGGGCGACATGGCAGCACTTGTGCAGTGTCTTCATTCACTGCCTCAGGGGAACTTAAAATTAAGGGTGTTTATGGATTTTAAATTGTGCCCTTTCAAATGCTCTAGTTGGCTGAAAGAAACTGAGATGAATGGATTTAGAATCGTTGTGAAATACTTTGGATTTAAACAATCATAAATTAGGAATATTTTATTATTATTCCACTTGGATTTTACTAAACTGAGTGACAGTCAAACCTCAAATCTGTTTCTTTACCGTAGTGAGAAACGAAACTCTGCACACAAAGTGACAAGTGATATTTTTTGTCACTTGCCCACAAAATATCTCATCAGACATGGAAAGACACACATCAAAGGGCCTGTTTCTGTCAGCTTGAATCACAGGTTTGTCTGAGATGGAGCCCTGCCTGTGTATTTATCGTGACTTTAGCTATAAATTTAAGCAAAGTTCATGAGTTCATGTTTTCAGTATGAACTCAGTCCATACATACATACATACATACATACATACATACATACGTACTTTATTATGTACGTTACTTTATGTTCACCCACAGTGACACTAGATGGCACTGTTCCTGCAATATAAGCTCAGCCTGCTGCACAGAAGGTCTAAAGAGGAACTATGCATGATTTTTCTCGTGGCTATGCTACATTTTTACCTTAATTAAATAACTTTGGAGTAATTGTGTGTGGTTAAATAAATTATTTGTAACATGTTACGAGGGAGAACAGAGGCTCTCTGGGCTGAAAATCAACCTTACAACATCAGTGCAGCACTTGGCCTCCGCCCCAGTGTCCCAGCTCTCGTCTCTGGGCACCGCGACACAAACGCGCTCTGTAACCCGTAATCTTTCGTTTATGACATTTAAGACTACACAAATATGAATGTCATATCATTGTAATGTTATCCAGCGCTCCATGGATTGCTTTTTTTGTCGGCTTCGTTAAAAACAAATGCACATGGCCCAGAGAAGGGTTAGCAAAACAGCGGAAAAGCGACTGAACTTGCATAGTTCCCCTTTAACAGACCACAGTGTCTAGTGTATCTTCATCATTACCAAGACACATTAGCACAAACAGCTTTAAAACAGGTCAAGTGGTATTTCAACCAGGGTGAGAGAGAGAGAGCGACAGATGCACTTTCTGTAGATTAATGTAAAAAAGTAGATTTAATGCATTTAAATGCATCACCCATCACATTCCTGTACCTTTAGGAGAGTAGCTCGTTGGAGGCAGGTCAAAGGGGACAGGGAAACCAGTGGAAGATGAGGAGACAGGAAATTGATTTTTGTGAACAGGGAAGGTCCTCATACCCTGTAAGGAGAGAATCATTGCACTAAATGATAATAATTACCGGTACATCATCTAGCACATAAAATACTTTTTTCTTCAAGATGATTCATATGTTTTAACCTTTAAGGTATGTACAACTGATTTATTTTGTGTAAGCCAATTAACACATGATTAAAATCACATTCACTGCAGGCAGTCTCTTCTTCATGTTAACATGGATTTGCTGTTTGTCTACTTGTGTGGCTCTTACAAAGGCAGAGGGCACGTAGAGGACTCCCAGCTCGTACGAACGAACCATCACTTGAGTGTTGTTCTTCTCCAGAGCACCCCATGCTGCTTTGGACAGGTTGGCACTGAAATAAACACATGACAAACGTTTAATGTTTATAGAATGATATAAATTATATGTACAAAAAAAAGGCACATGAACAATTTAACATAATGAAAATGAACAAAATCTGGACACTCACCTTGTGACAAGAAACCAGGCAAGCTGAGTGAAGTCTGGTGATGCTCTCATGTATGTCTTGATGTGTGGCATGGCATGACTTCTTCCTGTTGTATTCGCCTTCCAGTGGCTACAGGAGCACATGCATACACAATTGCTACAGTGTTGGGCATACAGTCAGTGGAAAAAAATATTGTTGGAGGTCCAACGCTTGGCAGCACTGACTGAGAAGCTTTCTGACAGTGGTATAAAATAGACTCATTAGCCACCATCCAAAAATTGCTTGTCAATTAAATTATGTGGTTTACTCAAGCTAAACAAACTGCTCATTCAAATCAATTTATCTAAATCTTCTCAGACAAATGTTTCTATTCAGTGTCAGGATGACAACTTGTTTCCCTCCTGGTGGACCTACAAACCTGAACATGTTACAACTACCAGTGAGATTCTACAGCAGCACTGAATGTTATGATATTATGAATGAGTACTAGTAACAAACTTACTGAAAGTAGGAGTGGAGCCAGAGCTGTTTCTGAGCTGTTTGGATGCTGTAGGGAAGAGAACCTCCCGCTGGACAACAAAAGAGATGTATATGACAGGTCAATCAGCAGACTACAATATATAATAAACAAATGAGTAAATCACACAAATTTAAAGAGTCCCTTTCTAGCATACAATATCATGGCATTTGAGACCAAAATCAATAACTAGAATTACCACCGTGTCCTCATCTGCCTTCACTGCTCAGACTCGCCTCAGTTACATCCCTGTTCATCCATACTCACATAAAATATCAACCAGTTGTGAACTTTTGAGTAGTTTTTTTAAGTTTGACATCTGACCTTTGACCACTGAAGTCTCATCAGTTAATTTTGGGTCCAACTGAACAAAATTTTGAAAAGATTCTCATGAGCAGTTATGGAGATAAAGTCTTCACATGGTCAAAAACATGTTCCTTTGAGGTCATCAAAACTTTGACCTTTGACCTTTGACCACCCAATTTCACAAGAGAGGAATGGACAATGGACAAATAAAAACAAAATGTATCTGTCTCAGGCTGTTTCAGACGTGTAGCCGTAAAGAAAGAACTCACCTGGATAACCTTCTAAACTTGTCCTCACATCTTCTACTGATGGATACACCTGCAAAATGTCAAGATATTAGCTACAGTCTTTAGAAATTCATTCTATGCTCAATTTCAGAAATTGGTTTACGGCACTGTTCAGAGCCGATGGAACAAAAAGGAGTTCAATTTCAGGTAATGAGAAAAAAGATAATACAGAGCTGAAAAACATCATTTTATTGAGTCATTTCAAATTGATCTTAGGTCATTCAGTGTCCTGCAGGGACCGTAGAGAGGTGTACAAGTGTGATGCCAACATTTTATTTTAATTATCTGTGATCACAATTTTTTATTCCATTTTAATTTATTATTTTTCAGAGACAAATGGTTTTAGAGTTTGATGTAGGTACCCAAAAATTGTTATATTATTTTGCTCTTGCTCTCATAGCATTTGAATGCTACATCACACAAGGAAAACATCACATCAAGTTTGTCAAGAACATACCAAGTGCACAGGGGGGTCTGAACGAAGAGAGGATTTCCCCAGCGTGGTCAAGGTCCGCTGAAACTCCCCTGCTAACCATTTGGTCTTGTCAAGTCCCATAGAGCCAATGCTGGAGAACTGGCCAATGACAGGCCACCTTTCATCGCCGGGAATAGGCTCTGCGTGGTCATACAAGAGCTAGAAAAACAAGGAGAATAAAGACAACAAGCAAACATTACAGTTAGAAACTATAGCTTACATTATACACTTTTAAGAGCTTTCATAGTCAAGTCTCTACACAGAATTTGTGCAGACAATATACAAGCAGAAGCTCTTTAACTCATTTATGTAACTCATGGGAAGTGGAACGATAAACTCATAATAGTGCACTGAAAACAATCAAGCCTCCCCATCTCTCCTTTAAAAAAAAAATATTTATGTAAAACCAAAAAACATAATGAAACAACAGCTTCTGTCTTGGATAATTGTATCTTAGTGATGAGTTAGTTGAGAAAAGTAGGATGAGAAGAAAATGTTTACCTTCCTCAGCCTCAGGTGGCCCCAGCGCTCCATGTCCGAGCCAACATACCTTCCAGGGGTTGAGCCAACTAAATACACCCTGTCAGGAAAGAGGAGTCTTTACATTCACAACACAGCTGCACTGAACTCAACTCATCTTTTAATAACAAAGTGACAAGCTCAAGAAATATTATCATCGTCTGCATCACATCTGTATGTATGCACATGTGTATCTGCAGGTGCCTCGTATTAACCTGGTCTCCGACAGATCGTGCTCTTTGATTCGCTGGATCCACTCCTCGAGCTCTGTCGCACGGTACGACGTCAGGTAATCCAGCAGGTCCCTCTTAAAGAAGGTGGGCGACTCACCAGCGCTTGCACTGCTGCCCTTTGGTAACCGTGGAAACAGAGGGCTCATCCACATCCTGGTGTGGAGATAATAAATCCATAACCAAACCTTATAATCGATCTGTTATTTTCATGTGGCTTCTCAAAAGATGAGGACAAGACGGACCCACCCTTGTGTTTTCTGGTACCAGTCGGCTCTGATGAGGTTTGAGGTGAGAATAATGACTCTGAAGCCTTCCTCATACCACAGCAACATCATCTTGCTGCATAATGACACACACACAGTATGAATTATTCCATGTAGAATGTGGATATAATATGATACAGCATCTTCAATATTAATAACACATCTATTTTAAAGCAGACATTTTTGACTTGTCATGGCAGGAAAAGAACAGGTGTAACAAATGAGTAGATGTAATTAATGACTGATTACACCTGGGCTGCTCCTGCTCTGACCATAGGCTGTACGGCTATAACAAATCAGAACGCCCGTAAGTGCGACAATTGATTGGAGGTCTAATTGGCCCGACTAAGTGAAAACACCTGTGTTGGCCTGATGCTGTGTGAGCAACAACAAAGAAAAAAAACACACCAGGAAGGACATTCTTACGTGTGGTGAGTTCCAAATGCAATGTCCAGCTTTGCCTGTCACAGAAAATCACAGACATTAATCCTATTTGAGGGGAAAAACTACAGGGTCTTTAAAGAACAGTTTCACTTACATGAATTACCCAGTATGCCTATTTTACTTCACAAATCAGATGTAAAATAGCAACCAAATTGTACTTCAGCAAAATTTGTATTTCTCTCTGTGTTTTCTGTGACAGTAAGGAGGAGACTATACCTGACAGAATTGAACATGTGGAAAGGGCTGAGCCTGCTTGAGCAGCCGGGCTTTGGCCTCCCTCTTGTCTCCATGGACAATCAGAACTGGACGATCTCTGAAAACACAACCACAAAAATACTGATTGACCAAAATATCATAATATTTAATGATGTGATACTTTATCAATTCTTTGAAACAATGTATTGATATTTAAACAGTAGTTGACATGATGACAGTGTTTTGTGCTCTAGTACTCCAACCTACTGTAATTCCTCTGTTCAGATTGCACAAAAAGTAGGACTATAATGTAGGATGTCATAGGAAAATTGTACATTCTTAATACTATAAGAATAGAAAAAACGAAATCACAATATCCCACCTTGCTTATAATATCCCAGCCTATCACAATATGTCATATTGTCAGCCCCTTTGAGATAATCTTTTTTTTTTTTTTTTTTTAAGAAACTCAAACTTTATCTGAAACTATAATTTGGTTACTGCATTGTAAAGGTGCACTGTAAGATTCTGTTGAGTTGTTTTTATTTTGTTTGTTTGTCTTTGTTTTGTTTATTTTTATGTTTGGTGTATTAATTTCTGGCTATTAGATTTTTGATAGATGATATGTATGTCTGCTTTTGTATATTTTTGTGTGGACCACAGGAAGACTAGCTGACTGCTATGGCAGCTAAAAAAAACAAAAAAACAACAAAATGTAGCATATCACCAGATTCTTGCCAGTACTCCTAAACAAAACTACAAACTTCAGTGCACACTCCATTAATTATACTGTAACAAGAGAGCTTGTTTCAGTATAATTGTATAAAGTTTCGTTAACTTACCTAAACTCTGGCGGGTACTGTTCAACCATCCAGGCAATATCGAAGCAGTAGTTGAACTGTGATGAAAGAGAAGATGTTAATGGATTAAATTCCATCTAGACTGAAAGACCCTAGAAAGTCGTAAGCCATGCTGACCGCTCTGTGCTGGGAGGTAATTAATAATGATCTGCAGACTAACATGCTCAAACATCAGTGACAATGAGAACATGCTGATGTTTGTTTGCTAAACTATTTACTATGCTAACATTTGCTTAATACCACTAAACATGTCATTCATTGGAACCAGATAAAAGTCACAAGGACTCATCCTTCTTTGGGCACCACAAATGTATCATTGTCACTGCAACAATAATTGTCAAGACATTTGACTTGAAAACTAAAGATGTCTGTAACCAAGCAGTGTTCTCACCTACTGACAGCGTAGAGCCGTATCACTGGGATGACTGACACAACAGGACATAAAATTGTTTTGTCAGGTTATACGATTACTCACCTGAACAGATTCTTTCAGTGTCCCAAATAATGGGGAGAGGATGTCTAGATGAAAGAAAAAAAGATTACTTGATAGGGGTAATTAATAAAAGACTGACACTCCATTGGTTTAAAATGTGGGAAATCTACAGCAGGGTGATTCACCGCAGGGCGTAACCGTCTTCCTCACCAGTACCTCAAAATGTTTTGTTTATATCTTGACACCCATTGCACCACAGTTAATCCAGCAAAGCTCCACTCACCTCTAATGTGCAGTGCTCCACTGTTGTATTTCCTGTCCAGGCCCGTGACTTTGTTGAGGTAAAACCTGTAGGTGTCGTTCAGACAGGGAATACTGGACTCAAAGAAGTCCTCCGGCTCATCGATGTAGTAGAACCGGCCATGGGGACTGGGAGGGCGTTCGTTCTCCACCTTAGGTTTCTTTGCTTTGGGGCTTGGAGGTGCCTTCTTTGGTAAGTTACGGACGGGCTTCACATCTTCATTGTCTTCATCACTGTCTGACAGCGCCCAGCCTGAACCGTCTGACACCTCTTTCTTCCGCTTTCCAGCCAATGAAGGACTAGTTTCGTACTTTACTGGATTCATCTGGTTCATTGCAGCTGACTGTCTGGCTTCTGAGCCAATGGCAAGGGAGGATCCAGGGGCTTTAGCTGGTTCTGGTTTGACCTCCACAGTGGCTGATACTGGCTCTGGTTTTGGGCTGGGGGGAGAGGCGGACTGGGATGAGCTGTGGTTAGATACAACCAGCCGCTGGGGCTTAGATGTCGTAGTTCCGGACAAAGGGAGACCCTCGTCATCATCATCGCTGCTGGAGATGGTCCACTTGCCATGTTGACTGTCCTGAGACATCTCTGACCAGAGAGTACATACATGAGCTCATCAACACAAACAATGCAGCAGTCAGGCCAGTGGTTAGTAAGATGATATGTATACCTAAGCATTTGAGCACACAGTGATGTGAGTGAAGTTTTATCATTTGTTTTGCTGAGGTTGCTCAATCGTGCAGTAGTGGTTCGTAGTGATTTATTATTAGAGTGTCCCTGACTAGGGTCTAAGAATATGAAGCATATAAATCGTGTGATAGACAGAATGCATGCAGACTTGCACTATTATGTTCAAACGAAAGCCATGATTATGTATGACCACAAAAATGCACAAATGAAAACAAGGTACTTTATACAAGTTGTGTCCAGCATAAAAAAAACAGTTCGTGCGAGTTACTCAACGAGAAACAAAGAGAAGGGATAAGCTCATTCTGTTGCTGTTGTGTTTGCTTTACCGCGTCAGATGAATGAGCCACAGTCGCGAATGCAGACTCTTATCAATCCACCGCTGAGCAAACTTCATATAATGCACCTACATGCAGGCATCGATCATGCAGCAAACAACCACAGCGCAGGACCCATGCGCAGGACGGGAAACAAGAATGTATGTCCGGGTGGAAACTCTGTCTAGGACCATAGTTCCGCCACATCGGAGAAATCTGATTACTAGTTATGGATTGTGTGTATGACACAAGCGTGTAGATGTACACACTGTAAATTAGCGGTTTGTTAATGTTGTATTTGTAAACCATGTAAATAAATGCATGTCCCATTTAATTTAAAATGGACGTTTTTATTTGATAACATTAATATGTTATATAGATGTTGTTTATTGTGACTCGCTCCACGGATCAACCATGGAAGCAAAGAGTCAACAGATGAAACTGAGGAGTGGGAGGTGCTCTTTCACTACTTCAAGCTGCAGCTATTGTCACATTGGTAATGAGGCAAAGCTAACATCTGTGTAACATCAGTCAAGCTTTATGACAAATCTTGTGAC
This sequence comes from Selene dorsalis, assembly GCA_900303245.1. Classification (NCBI taxonomy): domain Eukaryota; kingdom Metazoa; phylum Chordata; class Actinopteri; order Carangiformes; family Carangidae; genus Selene; species Selene dorsalis. Next base: position 29,629 of record OMNW01034007.1, read on the forward strand.
ACCCAAGTAAGTTCATGAATCCTAAGGCATATCTTTATTTTTTTAATCTATTATCTATTTTCTTTTACCATACGCATTTACTTGTTGGGCTAGGTAAATATGATTGAAGTAAAGCTTTTTTGATCCATCTTAATATCAGAGATAAGAAACCATGTTAAAACAGTAGGTTTGTCTGTGCAGTGGAAAATTGTGAAGTTTGTGACACATTATGTCAATGCAATGGAAAAAAACAGCTATTACAGCAAACATTTGGATGCTCACTATATCAGTTGAGGTTGATGTATCCACTCCTATTTTTCCATGGCAATATCATCAGGAGAAATAGATGTATAACCCACTCAACAGATCCTCTCAGATTTGATATTTATAGATTTCATTATTTTAAAAACAATAGTAAGAATTCAACTAAAGAAAGTCCAACAGAATTAAGCTGTTGATCCATCTGATGATCAGAGACAACAAAACCATGTTGAAACAGTAGGTTTGTCTGTGGAGTCCTCCCTTCACAGGTTTATTTAGGCCTAGAAGTGTGGACCCCAGCCCATAATCCTCCTGCAGACACACCTGCAGAGGAGAGTATAAAAACCCTGGACTGCACTGAGTCAAACATCAAGCTTCAAGCAGTCCCTCCACAGAAGCTCCACAGCCTCCAGACTGACCCTGAAGATGACTCCCTCTGCCAGCCTGCTGCTGCTGCTCCTGCTCGGCCTCTCTCACGCTCTTCCTCTCCAGGAGGAAGGGAGTGCAGAAGAAGACACCATCGACATCACCACCAGGATTCTCACTTCCAACAATGGCACCGATGAGATCCTGCTGGAAGGAGACCTGCTAGCTCCCAGAACCAGAAACGCCATGGTGTGCTGGTCCCAGAGCTGCCTGTGGAGGAAGGCCTCCAACGGCTATGTGACAATCCCCTTCACCATCAGCAATGAATTCAGCAGCTGGGAGAAGCAGAAGATCGACCGTGCCATGAAGTCCTACCACAGCAGGACCTGCCTCCGCTTCGTCCCCCGTCAGAACGAGCGCGACTACATCAGCGTGGAGAACAGAGCTGGATGTTTCTCCGCTCTGGGCAGAGAGGGAGGCAGACAGGTGCTCTCTCTCAACAGGCAGGGCTGCATGTACCACGGCATCATCCAGCACGAGATCAACCACGCTCTGGGCTTCCAGCACGAGCAGACCAGGAGCGACCGTGACCAGTACGTCAGGATCAACTGGGAGAACATCAACCAACAGATGGCCTACAACTTCTACAAGCAGACCACCAACAACCTCAACACTCCCTACGACTACTCCTCCATCATGCACTATGGAAGAACAGCCTTCTCCACCAACGGGTGGGACTCCATCACCCCCATCCCCGACCCCAACGTCCAGATCGGCCAGAGGCAGGGCATGTCCTACTGGGACATCATGAGGATCAACTTGCTCTACGGCTGCTAACAGTGATGCTGA
>OMNW01034009.1:0-10363 GCA_900303245.1 Selene dorsalis
CTGTCCGCACGAGAGCAGGTCCTGAAACGCGGTCGTGCGCCACCGTGGACGCTGGGGCGCAGGCAGCTGTACTCCGTGTAGTTTAAGAAGCCCGTTTATGTACATATTTACACCACAGTGTCGGCGTCTTTTGGCGAGAGCGTGGGGAAAAGTGCCCTCTGAATTTCATCAGGACCGTTTTTCCCCCCCAGCGCGAAGAAATTCGCCTCCAAACTCTCATATAAACCGGGAGTTGAGCAGCGAGTCCTGGTCAACAAGAGGGGGGACAGAGACAGAGACAGAGCTGCTAGGATAACAACTCTCAACTCAGCCTCTGTGGCTTTGACTCAGACCCGATTTTACCTGCGTCGCAATTTTCTCAGTTTCCTTCCTTTTGCCTTTCTTTTTCTTCTATCTTTTATTTATTTGTTTTTGTTTTGTTTTTGGCACGGTGGATATGACACTTCAAGATGTGAGCGCTCACTCGCTCTGCTGATGGGAAATTACCAAGTGATGTGAGAGCAGCTGCCGAGGACGATGTGCGCAAAATAACCTGGGAAAAAACAGCATCAACAAGAAAACAAACAGAAAAAAAACACCCAAACCGTGGATCTGTAACGCATTTTCTTTTTGGTGTTGTTGTTCAAACTGGGCTTTTTTTTCTTGCATGTTTTTGTATAATTAAATATTTTTGAACAGACTGAGAGGAAGAAAACTTCAGCCCCCACCGCAGTTCAGGGGTCACGGCCAGCGGACCGAGAAGGAGAGAAAGGGAGGGAGAGTCTCCTCTGTTTGCTCTCCATATATATCCACATTTACATTATTTTGTATATATAGCCTATATATTACTATTGTTACCATTTGTTTTGGCAAAGTCTAACATTTTTTTTTTACCCTTGGACTGGTGCAACTCAGTGTTGACGTGCAGCTGAAGGAATGAGCTCTACTGCTGTAGTTTCCCTCCTCTGGTTTTGGAGACCGGCCGCGATGTCCCGTCCCCATGAGGAGGAGGGAGCCCGCCACTGATCCACTGCTTTTGACAAACGTCCCATTAAGTTCGAGATAAAATCCCTCCTGCCTCACCCTGTCAATCAACTAAACTTTATCTCTTTCTTTTTTTTTTGTTAATTAATCAAGAGAAAGTTGCTCCTTTTGAAAGGGACCAACAGCAGAAACCCTTGTTTCCACATCCCACTGGAGGTGACGGTCTGTCAGTAAAAGTGGCCGACTGAAGCGCGTGGCATCCGGTGGCATTTTTTTTTTTTTTTTTTAAAGAGATCCCCAGCCCTAACACCCTTGTCTTGTACCGGGGCCCTCCAGCCCCTCTTTACCGATGGAGATTCACTGTAAACACGACCCGTTCGCGGCGATGCACAGTAAGTTTATTCGTTTATTAATTCCCTTCAATCTGCCCTGAACTGAAGCACCCAGACCTCCAATGCAGCAGAGATAAGCGGAGTAGTGGCATTTCCAGCTTTACGATAAACAACACTCTTTATTTAAGTTTTTTAATCTATCTGATTTTATTAATTTGTTTCGGGCTTTTTATAGAAAATCCACTAAAAAAAAAAAAGGAGTCGGCAACACTGTTGAAACACTCTCATCTCCTTTATAGAAAACCAGCTTCATCCCTGACTCATACAAATTAAATATAGCTAACGTTTTCACTTTGGGTTGATGAATGAAAGATGTTGTAATTAATTTAAAAAGATCAATAGCTTTGGATCTGTGCAAGTGAACCATCTCCTCCTAGACTGACTCGCTTTAAAAAAGAAGTAGGCTAAGAACAAATTAGCAGAGTCTATTGAATGACTCCATGGGGTATCCGTATTTTTTTATGTGTTTTAAAATCTGAGTACATGAAGAACTTCAGGCCTTAATTGTGTTTATAGCTGTCTTCATCTTTGTTGTATTGTCTGTTGCAGCGGTAAATGTAGGCTACACATGTAGAACAGGTGTAATGTCACAACTGCTCGCGAATCTGAGGTGATTTCTTTTTAAAAAATCATTATTATGAAATGCATTATAATGTGTATATATCTAGTACAGTATGTGGGACTAAATCTGCTTGCTGCACGGTTTGCTGTGTTTTCCTCTTTGAAGGGAAGAGGAGGTGCAGGGGTCAGCGAGAGAGAGAGCGAGAGGGAGAGAGAGAGAGAGAGAGAGAGAGAGAGAGAGAGAGAGAGAGAGAGAGGGAGAGAGAGAGAGACCGGGTTAACAAAGCATGACTAAAAGCTGAACTTGATCCACAAGCAGTAACAGTGTTTCTGCACATAACCAGGTTAGACAGACACACACGAAGATCTGCTCAGGTCTTAGGATAATAACAAGGTGAGACTCTGTTGATCCCCCGTAGGGAAACACACACACACACCACACACACACACATACACATACACACACACACACACACACCAGCAGGTCGCAGGCTCTGTGTCTTGCTCAAAGACACTTCAGCAGCACTTCAGTGCTGCACTGGGGAGTGGGGGGCGTAGGACGTAGTCATGGCAGCACATAGGCTACAAATGGGAAGAGAGGGTGAGGGGGGAGTGGGGCAACAACTTGGTCACTCAGTCGTGACATGGCGGGCCCTGCTTTGTTTTTCCAGTCCACTTTCCCTCCCCAAATACCAACGACGTCCCTCCACATGGAATTTATTTTATACAAGTGGAAAATCACTTATAATAGAAAAAAAACAAGAGTTGTATTTTTTTTAATATCTTTGAGCGGAAAAAATGATGAAAATCACAAAACAATAGGTTCCTGTTGACTTTGTGCTGAAGAAGCCCCCACTCAGATTTAAGGTCTGGTGAGAATATCATTTTTCACTCATAATCATCTCCAAAGATTGGCTGTAATGGAGATCCCCATAATGAGAAACAATTAAATTAATAACTGCACGTGCTTCTAACAAAGCTGCATCAGTAACATTTTTGTTTAAACCAACACAGGCCTGCACATAACCTGAAAACATCTGATTTAAATAGAGTCCCATATCCACAATTTGCACGGTGGATCAGATCTGTCTCTGCACTAAAAAGCGTCCTGCAGGTGTTTCACCGTGTAATAGATTATGCATTATACGTTTTATTGCAGTTTAGTAGCGGGGAGAACCTGTGTTATGTGACTGACAGAGGTTCCCACGGTGCGTTATCCTGCAGGATAGAAAGAGAGAGAGAGAGGGAGAAGTTCCAAAAGCTAGAACGAATCACGTTTCCTCTTCCCTGCCGTTTCACCAAAGCCAATGATCCGCGGTGCTGACGGTCAGAGCGCAGCTGAAGTTATATATGTCAGAGCGCCGAGACGCTTTAAAACGATTACACCTAAAAAATGTCAGAGAGAGAGAGAGGTTGGCATGAATCGACTGTGACGCGTGGAAATGTTGTTGGGCGATGTGCTCTGTGTGTGTGTGTGTGTGTGTGTGTGTGTGTGTGTGTGCGCTCTGTGTGTGTGTGTGTGTTTGAGTGTTTCTGAGTGGAAAGCTGTGCTATGAGTGTGTGTGTGTGCGTGTGTGTGTGTGTGTGTGTGTGTGACTGAGAGAAAGAGGGAGAGAGAGAGAGAGAGAAAGCTCTCCTTCAACGTTGACAAGTAGGCCACGTTTTATCACAATATTTTGGAGTTTAAGAAAAGAAGAAGTTTTTATCCACAGTCACTTTATTTTATTTCCAAGTGGAAAATCGCATTCGTTGTGATTTAAACCTTTCTCAACAGTTCCGATTTTTTTTTAAGGCGGAGAATAAATAAATAATAATTTGACATGCTTCTTATCATCCTGCTGGGTTGCACCGTTGCTGACTCTGTGGTGTGTTTTGCGTCATGACGCACGACACCAGTCTCTCTCTCTCTATATATATAGCAGAGATGTTTTAAAAATCTAAAGCAGGTAATTGTGATGATAATGAGCTGAATTTCATAATCACGCATTGTAATGGTAATAGTGGCATGCTGAATATTAAGCAGGAGAAGCTGTGGCCTCTACCTTAGTGGTCGACCCATGACTTAGTCCAAAGAGGAGGCAAAACAGTCTCTGACAGGCAAAATGACGAAACAGGAGTTGAAAATAATGTGGAGCTGATTTGAATAAAACTTTATCCCGAACTCTGCCCACTGACAAACGAGCAAGGAGAGGTAGAATAATGCCACGTTGGAGGAGGTTTCATTCATTTTTTAGTCTGTCACTCAAGACTTTTTATATTTATTGTATTTTTTTTTTTTTTACTCAAATCACATTTTTTTCTGGAAAACGTATTTTTTCTATATAGAAGATAACTACTGATAAACCCCATCGTTTATTAACAGGTTTTCCTGAGTCGCACGCTTCGCCAACAAAATATTAATTACTCCGCATTTCTTGAGAAAAAGAACACTATACGTTGAAAACGCCTTGCTGGCACATCTCACAGATCTATTCAGTGTTTGCTCAAGGAAATGTGCTTCATCTGTATTCTCGCGGGCAACTTTCCAAACAGGTTTTCAGCCAAAAGTAATTTCTAGTTCCCTCTTTTCTGTCTTTTTTTTTCTAACAGAGAAAGAGAGAGAAGAGGGAGAGGGGGAGAGAGAGAGAGAGAGAGAAACCGGTGGTGTTTTGTTGCGATTTCTCTTTTGCTTTATTTTTGAGTCGTCAGGCCGTGACGAGGCAGATGAGAGATGAGAGAGAGAGAGGGAGAGCGAGGTTGGGGTGCGGAGAGAGGGAGAGAAAGAGAGAGAAAGGGAGAGAGAGACACAGAGGAATGTAGAGAGACAGAGAGCCTAATGGACCTTATTTTCTGGATGGGGGAGCTCCAATATATTCTGCTTTATCTCTGTATTTTTTCCTCCTGGAAACAGTGAATCAATCAAACATTTAAGGAGGTGCTGGGCTCTCAAGTCAGCTCCTATAAAGGGCAAATAAATAAAATACAACAGGGATGCATAATGACCCCTGGTCCCCTGGCTGTCTCTGTCCCTTTCTGATTCTGTTTCTCCAGGATGAAATTGAAGCTGCTGCCTCTGCCAACACTTACCCCCCTCCTGAGACCCGAGGTTCGCCGTTTATAGAAAGCCCCTGAAAAGCCAAGACCCCTAATTTGGCAAAATCTTTGTATCTAATTTGCAACAAAACCTCCCAAGCTGGCCAGTGTTGATTGAATTTCTTGGAGCAAGTGGTTAATTTGTTTGGTCAGTGTTGATGAATTACCTTAAACTCACACAGCTGTGAGGGAACATCAGCCCACTCCCAAATTATTTCTTTTAGACGTTCTGACCACAGGACGGAGGTTATTCCCTTCAAAATGTAAATTCTCTCAGGTACAGTCCTAAAAGCTGCAAGGTTACCTCCTCTGATGACTAATATTCCAGCTGTATATAAGGCTTTTAAAATGAAAACTTGCATCTCGTATCCAAAGAACGATGCTACAAATGCTGATAGACAAATTCATATAATTTATAAAGTTTCTGCGTTTGTCCCTATCAGTATTTATAGGCTTGGAAAAATAAATTTCAAACACATAATCCCCATCGCCTACCCCAAGAATGGTGAGAGCCCGAACGTCTAATGCCAACAGTAAACACACAGATAAGTAAATAAATAGTTATCTGGGGGGTTTTTGTGGGTCACAAGTCATTCCTCTCCATCTCTTTACAAAGCAAGGCGTATTTCATGCCCTGGCCCAGATAGGAAGGGTGAAAGGAACCATTTCATTTACTCTTATCTGCGAAAAAGAGAGAGACAGAGGGCGAGAGGGAGAGAGTCTTTTCTGCAGATACCTGTGGTGAGGAGGACGTAGCACAGTAGGCTTTTTATAAACGGCTGCGCAAAAACTGTGCTTTTATTCAGCGAAGCAGGCAGGAAAGGTTTCAGGAAATAATAATAAAGAGAGGAGGCAAGAATAATGCCTTTTTTTTTTTTTTTTACAACCGTGCACAGCGTCCCCAGCAAGAGAGAGAGAGAGAGAGTGTGTTGAATTTGTCCATGTAGGTCAGATGGCTCGCTCTGGCTTTGAGGAATATGTGAAAGTGTGTGTGATTGTGTTTGTGTGAGTTTCCTTTCTGTGGGTCAGGACTCAGTGAGACACTACCATTAGGATTTCCAATAAAAATCACAGCAAATCAGTTGTAGTAAATCACTGAACGTCTTTTACATTGAAGCAAAAGACCCAAACAGGGAACACCTGGAGAGTTCAGGGGGAAAACAGCTGGACTGCAGCAGAGGTTGCACTGCATCATCTTCAGTCAAAGTCCAGCTGAAGACTTTTGTTTTATGCCGGTTCCATTCTTAAAGGTTATTTCCCTGCTTTTTTTTAAAAGCGTCAAATGTCTCAAAGTGCGTTAAACAAACAGTGGAGTTCAGCATTGGTAGAGTGGAAAGGTTCCCAGTGTCTCCAGTTGATCCAGTGCCTGACATCACTTGAAGTCACCCATTGTTTCCAACAGACTCAGAGGAAACCAAAAACTCATCCCTGCATGTTTGCCCCAAATTCTTTGCAACATTTTTGAAAGCTGCTGAAGTGAGCAACTTATTGACATGTCATATATTCAGATAGGACCTGAGAAGAGTCACTTCGATTCGCAAAGAGCTGTGGCTGCTTGTTTCATTGACACATGGACCAAATAATCTGTAAAGCAGTTCAACGCCAAATTGAAGCTGTTGGGTTTTCTCAAATTTCAGTCGTCCTGACTGAGGTGTGACTGTGCATCTGATGTGTTGTTATTCCGTTTGCATTGTTTAGGGTTTAAAGGAATATTAACACTTGATGATGATATTACTTATCAAAACTACTACCTCATGTTGACATGTGTTCACACACACCAAGGCAGTAAGATTATATGATTAAAAATTAAAAGCAGTAGAATGAGAGATGTCCTGACTTCTTTGTGGGTCAACCTTCACAAAAATTGTGTATCCATACACTCCCCACAATGCAACTCAACAACATCTGCATGATTAGACCCTTCAACTGTGTAGATGTCCACGTTTTCAAACGCCACATTTACGGCTTGTGAAGAAGGTTTCATTCATTCATTTCTCTGATTATGTTACTCAGGTTATTGTCTTCAGACTCTGAAAAACTCACTAAAGCTGAGCAGTCTCTCCCCTAACCTGACTTTAAAGTGTAAAATTAGTGGTGTGCTCCTTTAAAGTCTCAAATACATTTTCTGTAATATTGTCAAATAGATGTGCTGAGGAACCTTAATACTTCAGAATGCAGCTAATGCGATTACATGTCTTTAAAGTTTGTGGTGGTTGTTGTATTTCATGCCATTTAGTCTTTGAATCCCGGTTCACAGGGGCATTGCAGAAACGGATATAACTGTGTCTGTTTGTATTGCTGTCTTTTGTAAAGAGCAATTGCTTTTAAAATTGCACTGTCTGCAGCTGGCATCTGCATAATGAAGCTCCTTCTTCTATCTTAAAAAATAAAGTAGTATGGGGGAGAGTGACCGTACACATCAGCAACCTGGAAATAGCTTTGTTTGATGTCACAGAATGAGGCTCTCTAAAATTCACATTTCTGTATTTATCCTCCGTGTGTGGACCTATTTATATTTGGGCTGGAGGAGGGTGTGTGTGTGTGTTTCTTTATTTTATGCTGATGGTGAACAGAAGAGGAGGACAGGGGGACAGGTTCAGGGGACAGCTTTGTGTTTTAGGGGGTATCCCTGCTGGGGTAATGTGTTTAAAATCTATTACCCCCACAGCTAGGATTAGTGAGCGTGAGTGTGTGTGTGTGTGTGTGTGTTTCCCCTAAAGACGTAATCACTATGGTAATACAAAAGCCAGTGGATTATGTGGTGGAGAAATTCTGGTTGATTTATACTGCCTTTGGTGAGATACTGTATATACACATACTGTTGTAGAGAAGGAGACATTTTTTACCCCCAAAGTCTTATTTCCCTCCTTCTCACTCACTGTACCTTGGTACTGCTGAGGATAGTGGCTGATACAGTGGTTAACGCTGGTTTACGCTGTCACCTCAAAGCAAGAAGTCCCTGGTTTCAAACCCGGCTCGGCTCACTGGAGCCTTTCATTGTGGGCTTCACATACAGTAGGTGTGAAGGCGAACTGTGACAGGCTGCCATTGGTACGGTGCATGTTGGTACGTCTCTAGAACAGGGTAATTGAAACTATGGATTCAGACTATGTTCCTATATATCAACATGCTTGGTTACTTTTCTGTAATTCACATCTGTCTGTCTGCTCCGTTGTTGCCTCTGTTTAAGTCGGCCTGTTTGTCACGTCATGTTTCTAATGGCTGGCAGAGGACTGAGGAATTTAAGATGAGTATAAAAGAGTATAACAGTATGTATCTTTCCGTTGGTAAATTATGACAAAGTTCAGACATTCTTTTCTGATCTATTCTGGTGTATACCAGTCTTGCTCTCTTTCATTCATTTCCTTTCATACTTTTATCCCCACATCCCTCAGGGGGTATATTAGAGATATCTTTAAGTAAGGGGCCAGGGCAATGCCTTGGTCAATAATTAATTGAAATCCCTTCACTTACTTAAGATCTTAGTGTACAGGGCCCTGGGTGAAAATGGGCAAACTTTGCACTTTCATCCAACAAGCACAATTATGCTGAGCAAGACAAATCAGTGGCAGGAAAAAAATCAGACGTATCATAGACAGGAAAACTGACTCCAGCGTGGGACCAGTAGTTGGGGAACAGAAAGTTATCACATGTCTGAATCTTCTTTATAAACAATAATCAATCATTTTAAACCTAAAGCAACCAAGCAACAACATTTCTCGTTCTTGTTCTTGTTATTTTAAAATCTAGATTTGGACGCATGTTGAGTCTTAGGTAGTGACACAAACAAGCCAAGATGCTGAGGAGGATTTTCAGAAATAAAGTATAATGATCAATATATAAAATAATCAATAAGTGATGTCTCATAGATGCACACTCCAGATGACAAAAACTGCAAAAAAAAACAAACAAACAAACAGATTTTTGTCCAAGCAGTTGACCTTTAGGGCAAGAACAGGAGGTATTTTGCAAAGCTGCTGTGTGCATGTTTAGCTCCAGACTGCAGTCATTCGATAAACGATCCTGATGACCAGTGATGCAGTGACTGTCCAAACTGCCCTTTAGCAAGGCATTTTACCTCTGGTTGCCTCAGCTGAGCTGCTCAATAGTTATCAATAGAAGACTAATGTTGAACTGAGCCGTTGGCGTGTGAATATTATATTCGTGGTCGACAGTGAGAGGGTCCTGAATATGTCCAATGAAAAAACTGATTATCTATTGATTTAATTTTGATCATGCCGACTGCTGAGCCTCCTGTTGTGAAACATGTCTGACTCTTTTCTGCCAACATCTTGTGGTGTCTTCCCAAAAATCAAACTGAAGGAAAGTTTCTCAGTGAATTCTCCTGATTACTGGACACTTTATTTCTTATACAAATCAATAAATCCACTATTGTTCAGAGACAATAACTTCTTTATATTTCTCAGCCAGGAAGCCACAACATTTTTCTGTCTCTCACCTCCACCTTCTTTCGATTCACCCTAATTTATGTTTTCTCTCACTCTTTCAGGACATGGTGGAGTGAACCAGCTTGGAGGTGTGTTTGTAAACGGCAGGCCCCTCCCCGATGTTGTGCGACAGCGAATAGTAGAACTCGCCCACCAGGGGGTTCGGCCCTGCGACATCTCACGCCAGCTACGAGTCAGCCATGGATGTGTCAGCAAGATACTGGGCAGGTAATACGCACATGAGCACCTACGGCTGCACGGTGACAGAAAAAAACGTTCACAGTTTGACCCTGTTTACATACAACAGTGTCCAGCAGAGTGTGAGATGGTGTGACCTGACATGTCACGGCTCGCACGCGTGATTGAGGTGTATAAAAATGTTGTAGTCTTGGTTTGACGCCGTCCTCTAATGCTGGACAGGATAAGATGTCTGCGCCAAACATTGACAACTTTCCACATCTGGCTCTGTTTTTTGTTGTTTGGGTCATTCTGGTTATAGAAATAAACTCAACATGTGTCAAGCTGAGGCTCCTGTGAGGTGACACCGACACTTTTAGTGTCAATTCTGTCATTTATTTAATTCCCTCAACATGTACATGCTGTTTTTTTTCAGTTTTGTCTGCTTTCATTTCCCCCTTCCCCTTATTTCTCTATCTCACTTGTCTCACTCTGCACTCTCTACCCTTTTTTTTCTGCCTTTTCACCTCTCTCTGTATCCTGTATTTCTCATCCGACCCCTCTCAATATTTCTGTCACTCTTTCTCTCTGTCCGTCTCTCCCTCTGCCTTTTCAAAGCTAAATTCAAGAGTAAATCCCTGCTCGTTCCGTGCCCCGCAGAAGAAAGGGGGACAAAAGGGAAAAGATTCATCACTTTTTGGAATTAGCATCAAAATGAAAGTGGCACCATATTTCTGCAACCCCCCCCCC